>CAWUDS030005877.1:0-44252 GCA_963859935.3 Lathyrus sativus | reverse complement strand
ACCACCGAGTTAGTTGGGAAGTTGATAATATCCGAAAGATGGACTAATGACTTTGGAACCATCTTAGAATCTTGTTCTGCAGGTACAATCAACCTTTAGTCCACAACCTTTGGGAATGGGTATACCTTTGCTCCATGCTCGTTGCAAACCTAGGTCTCCCTTGTTTGTTTACCTTTGTGTCCTTATGTGCTTACTTGTGTTTGTTGCATTCATAAGCATCATATTGCATTGGTTTCATGGAATCCTGAGTCTATTTATAAACATTATAGAACCAATAGGGATTACAAAAGAAAATATTTTGAAATATTCTTTTAAGAGTCCTAACTTGGATGACCTAAGGAAGTTAAGAGCAGTGATTGAAGAATCAAGAGAACTCGAAAGACAAATACAAGAGGCCACCAATATCCTTGAAGATCAATAGGAGTTCAAAAGACTTTCATCAACATTGAAGGTCCAAATAAACAAGGGATTCTCCCCTTACTTCCAACAAGAGCAAAAGAAGAGATGCAGGATTTATTTCCCTCTATCAAACTAATCTTTAGAAGTTGACGACTCATATTCAAGAAGATCAACAAGCACGACGAAGGACTTCCTTAGGGCTTTATTAGCTTTTATTTAGCTATTAAGTAAGGACTCTTATAAGGTTGTTTCCTTGTAATCCAATATCATAATAGTAAAAAAAAATATAATAAATGAATTTTATTTGGTATTCTGTAAAGTTTATGAAAGCTTGAGTTCCATGAAACCTTTCTTTTCGACATTCCTGCATTAGCATCCTTCATTTAGCATTTTGCATATGCATGTGTCTCTCCTCTTTTGTGGCTCATCCGGTCTTCTGTCTTTGTCTATCATCTGACATCTCGACCATTTGACCAAGCTTTAAGTATTACTAAAGGATAGGAAAGAGAACAAAGATATGGATTCTATGACCGGCTTCAGAGTAATGACTAATTCGTTATTTGATCTCCCCTCTGACAATGTTCAACAAGTGGATATTCCTACACAACCTCAGCCTGTGCAAGATAACTTGGTTAATTAAATTGATGGAAGAGCTTCCCAATTTCCACAGCCTGTACCTAATCTTCAGAATATTCGCACTAAAATGAAGATAGATGATCCTGGATGCATAGCAATGGAGAAAGAATTATGTGATTTTAAAGAACAATTGAAAATGGTGAAAGAAGCTAATGCATCTGATCTTGATGCTCGTGACCTATGTCTGGTTCCAGGTGTAAACATTCCTCTGAAGTTCAAGATGCCTGTCTTTGAAGTGTACAAGGGTGTTAGTTGTCCAAGATACCACTTGACGATTTTTTGTCGAAAGATGGCTGCTTATGTTGACGATGACGAATTGATGATGCACTGCTTTCAAGAAAGCTTATCTGGGGCATCCTTAATATGGTATATGAAGCTACAAAGGAATTGTATTCAATCTTGGAGAAACTTAGCTGATGCTTTCGTGAAGCAATACAATTATAATTTGTACGTGGCTCTAGACAATGATCAACTAGAAGGAATGAGTAAGAATGATGATGAATCTTTCAGGGAATATGCTCAGCGATGGAAAGAGTTGGCAGCCCAAGTTCGTCCACCACTTCCAGAGAAAGATTTGACCAAGATGTTTCTAAGAACACTGCCAGACTCTTATTATGTTAGGATGGTAGGCGTTGTGCCATTAGATTTCTCCAAAATTGTGGAAGTCGGAGTAAACATTGAGAATGCGCTCAAAAGTGGAAGAATTCAAGATGACTCGAACAACCAAACTAATGAAGAAATTTCAGTTGATGATTCCCAAAAGGAAAGAAGCATTGATGTTAATGCAGCTTGGGATTCCTCCCAAATTCTGCCAGATGCAGTTCCAGTACCTTATCCTCAACATCAGTATGTGGCGCCTGCTCAGCGCAGACGACGACTACCTCATAAACGAAGATTAACTTCTCCAAATCAGCATCAAAATCGACAGGTTCGAAGACGGTTTCAGAATCAGAAGACACCTCTGAGTGGTCTGAAAGAAGAAACTCGCTGGTTTGATCTTATCCCAATGACTTACAGTCAACTATGGTCTTATTTACTAGAAACTCGGTAATGATTCCCAGAAAGACTAGAATCAAGAAATCTCGTCCACCGTGGTTCAACCCGAGCGCCAACTGTGAATTCCATGATGGAGTGTTGGGGCATTCGATTGAAGAGTGCAAAGTTTTTCAAGAGAAAGTCCAAGAAATGATAGATGATGAAGTGCTAACCTTCAAAGGAGGAAGACCAATCGTGAATGAAACACCGTTACGCTGATCACCTGTGTTTGCTTATGTGTTTTATTTCTTTGATTTAAAGCGTAATTGGCATGTAAGAACATGTTATTTTGAATAAATAGTGCAATAAGTGTTTGTCTTGAAGAAATCCATTCGTTTCACTCGTAAAAGAATTATTTCTCTATAATGCCAACTTTACCCAATTTTTCTCACTATGGTAAAGAATTGAAAGGAGGATGACGAAGTAAAACGCAAGGTCTCTTGATGTATGCTTTCGAATAAAACCTACTGACGATGTAAGGCATTGTTTCAAACCTCCTAAACACCAAAGATATAAGGAAGTAAAATTCCCTTTAACTCTTTCCAACCTCATTTTTAACCTAGGGCAAGGCAATTTTCAGTCAGCTTGATTGAACATTCAACTTTAAAAAAATAGTGAACCTTCAAAAACGGGTGGGTACAACTAAGCTTTGACCCATTTTCATTTGTTTTACAAACCGTAAGCTAAGCCCAAATATAACCCTCAAGAGTCCTAATTGAAGTAAGGTTTACTTCGAAAGCATACTCAGTGAGATAACGTTTCCTGACTCCTGTGAGCTATGCTCAATTTTTATATTGGCTTTATAAAATAAATCTATATCCTAACTAGTGATTTCGGTCACGAGTTATTGTGATATCTCTTTTCAAAACTTCAAGACAAACGTGTGTTGCAGTAGCAATTTTGAAATAAACATTTCTGACTTGCTAAAATCGCTTGATATCTTAGAAAGACTACATACGAACATGGATGATGAAATTTGAAGACTCTGCTAAACTAGGGCAATTCTGTTTCCAAGTGGTTGTTCTGTTCAAATTTGACTTCACCTGAAAAGCTATTTTCAAAGACTCAGCCATAGTACTGACAATCAGGGCCAGAGTTACGTCGAGATTCGACGAATCTCTCCAAGAGTTTGAAAAAGTGGGGCAGTTGGGACACCATATTTTCTGTAAAATCCTCTTGGAACGACTTCTTCTCATAACCACATAACTTGGGGCATCTGATAAGTAAAGATTATCTTATCCATTCTACACCTATTGTTCAAAATGGCGACTACCATTACAATTCCTCAACACACAACATTCCTTCATGTCCCCGGTATTTTTACTCTAGGTGGTCATGACATTCTTCGATGAAGCTTTTAGATGCAGAACGCTCAGTGATCTATTTAACTTCACTTCCCCAATGAAGTGGATGACATGTTTAATCCTCAGTGGATCTTCTCCAACTTCACCTTCCCAATGAAGTAGACATATTTCATTCCTCAGAGGATTCTTCACAACGCCAATCTTCTCCAGCAAAGCGGATGTTTATTTCATCCCCATCGAAGTTTCGACTCCAACATATTCAACAACTTTATTAACTCTGGTCTGTCCAGTGAAGCAGATATTTATCTTATTCCATGAAGTTTCTCCAATTATGAGTTTGATCCACCCCTGGTAGATCTCTATTCTCATCTTCAACCCTTTAGGATCAAGACATTACATCCCCAAGTGGAATATTCTCTATTCCCCATAAGAAGTTTTGAAGCCTTAAAGTAGGATTGTGATCCCATATTTGGTTCTCCACCTATCTCCAGTGATACTTCTATCTTTGAAGATTGGCCAGATGTTTGCTTCGAGATGATTATTTCATCTCTGGTTTCCTTTGTTCGTTTGTTTTGTCAGCATTGGCATACACATAGCATATAGATAGATAGCATGGCATATGCATCCTTGCATCTTTGTTTTTGTTTGTTCTATCTCTTTGGTCGTGTTTATCCCTGAGTGACTGGGTATGTCTTCTCCTTCAAGTAGTGTTGTCAGCCCTAGGCAGAAAAAGCACAATGCTTCTATTTCCCCACAGAGTTCGATCCTCGTGGAAGACGGTTGTTTTAGTTAAATCCCGTTTGAGTTCACACCTCGATGGTTGGGTCTTGCTTGACAGTTTCTCTTCAGTTATTTCCTGAATTGAACTTCGGTCCTTGACAATCACATTGTGGACATCTCCAACTTTTGATTGTGGATTAAGTGTGCATTTATTTCGCACTTAACTCCCCAGGAAGGGTTTTTATGAAGATAACTATTGAAGACGGATATTTCTCCAACAGCGTTATCAGAAGCTTCTCACCAATTTATATCTGGACTGCAACATCCTCTTTATTTGAGCAACTCGTTTTGATCAGGATTCCCTTCGAAACGACGAATGGCAGTCCCTTCAAGGAAATCTGTCCATCCCCAGTGGATTTATCAAGATTATCAATTCATCAAAAAAGGCATTCCTCCATAAATCTACCAGAGAAATGCGTCGAAGACATTACAAATATTTCTATTTAGTTGAGAATTTACACTACAAGGATACATATTTTACAGCTACAACAAAGATACTCCTCAGGAATGCATTCCTCAGCGAGTTCATCACACAAGTTTGTTTCCATCAAGCGACATCTCCCCAAAGAAGTAAAGGAAGTTTATCACATTAGTCTCTCTTTATTTGAGAAGACATACTTTACAATTCAACCGGCTCACATCTCTCCTGAAGATCCCGGTGAAATTTTATAAACTCTCAGTACATTATGGCTTACAGCCGAAAGTCTACAATGATTCTACAATCTACAAAATTTTTAATCCCCTGTGAAGATACTCTCACGAGTTTTCATCCTTTCAGGCAGGACTGAGACCAGCTCATGGCAAACACACCATGACGCTCGGGGAGGTTTTACATCAGAAACTGAGACCAGCTCATGGCATCCAGACCATGACGCTCGGGGAGGTTTATTCAAACATATTTCATTCCCTGGCTAATCTCGGCAGTAGATTACCAGTAGACCTCGACAGTAGGTATTTATATTTCGTTCCCTGGTTTATCTCGGCAGTAGATTACCAGTAGACCTCGGCAGTAGGTATTTATATTTCATTTCATGGCTAATCTCGGCAGTAGATTACCAGTAGACCTCGACAGTAGGTACTTCTATTTCTTTCCCTAATTTATCTCAGCAGTAAATTTCCAGAAGACTTCGATAGAAGTATATCTCCAGCAGCTTCAATATAAAATCTCGGCAGTAGATTCCTTACAAGTTTTAACAGTATATACGTTGGAAAAAGTATTCTCCATTAAAGTTACAAGTCTTAACAGTAGACTTCTCTAGCTGATATCTCGAAATCATTACATTTGACCTATACGGTCGGTTCTTCCAATGGATTTTCCCACATGTTCTTCACAACATGTTATAGATACCTTGTGATTGTCAATCTTTCCCTATGGATTCTCGCTTTGTTGAGCCTGTTCTTCCCGTGCATCGTGTTTGGTTTCTTCCCTGTGGCGCCATTTCTCCACAGGACCCCCTTTGTTGTCTTTCATTTTTCATCTCATCTCATATCATAGGCATTCGGTGGCTTCTTACGGCCAAAAATTCGTGCAATGTTTGTATTTAAGTCACTCCTATCTCGTCGAGACGAAGATTTCAATATCCATATCTCCGAATAGGAGTAACTTAAATAGGGGCATCTGTTGCACCCGAATTTTTTACCGTAAGATCCCACCTCCGGGTGTGTTTTCTTACGTTTTATCTTTCCACTTTTATGTGCGATTAACGGGTGCGTGCAGGGTTATTTTTACTTTAAAAGCGTCTCTAGCAGATTCTTATGGCTGGGTCCCCTTAAATCAAGATTTTGGTCCCTTTCAAGTCTTCTATTCACCAGGAAAGGTTTGTCAAAGACGAGACTCATGCAAGGAATAAGATCGCAAGCTCCTTGAAGACTTTGTGGCTTTCTAGTGCGAGTTAATTTGGATTCAAAATTTCAGAATCGTTCATATGTGTTTAGAACCCGCATTCTCATATTCAAGGTCAAGTGTTTGAATATACAGGCTCATGGAAGCCTCCAAGATTCCAAGTTATGTTGCCAAGTTCAAGTTGGTAATTCAGGACCAAGGGTGGTTCCTTTGACGAACTTTGGGCCCCGAAAGGTCGGTTTAGGGGCTCGCCAAACCCATTACCTTTAAGCCTATTAAGTCTTATATTTTGGAAGTTAATTTGCATTGAAGGGTGATTGCAAGCCTTAGTGAATTTAAGAGGGCATGTGTTAGACACGGACCATGAATTATTATTTTTCTTTCTTAAGTGCAAACCAGAGGTGAATTCCATGCAAGGCAAGTCATTTTATTTGCAATGCATATGACTCAAGGTTAGAAAATCAAGACCGTCATTCATCTATCTCCTGCTACTTGCATGCCATATGACACGGCTATATTCATCAAAGGGGGTAGTACAATACACTACAATTTTAAACTCATACAAATTATAATAGTTTTTGAAGGTATTCAACAATTATATGATCCTGTTACAACTTTGCCCAAATTAACTACAAGAATACGAATGATATCGCTATTGTTCACAACTTTTTTCCAACAATTCAAAGTACAAATTCCCCAGATGCACATAAACGATCCAAAAGACATAACTTAATTTACAGGATCCTAAAATGAATTGGTACCAGGAAAACTATTACATGAATAAACACTGAGCAATTATTATACAGAGAGGGAACTTATAACTACGACTGCATTTGATTTGCTGCTGGATTTGTAGTAGAAGGAACGGCCATCCGGAACTTTGTTATCCCCTCGGCTGCCCAATGAAGATTTTTCCCTGCTATATGTTACTCTGAACATCATTCACTGCCTTTCTTCTCACTGTCTTCACTTCTAACTATGTTGTTGCGTCTTATGTTGTTGTTGGTTTTGTTTTATTTTCTCTTCTTCTTCGTCTTCTCATTTTCATTATGGTTGTTATTGCCACTGATAACAGCTCGTTGAGACGGTAGATGGATGATAAGAGGCTTTTATGGATGCTGAAAAGTACTGACTAAATATCTGATGGCATGAGCAACTTGTGAATTTAAAGGAGGCCGGTCGGCTCCAACATGAGCTTGTGATAAATAACATCCATGTGCCCAGGTTGCATCTGCAGGAAATAACACGCAACACTAAGGGAAGCCGCCGTGGCAAATAACTCCGGTTACGACTTTCCTGGAATTTAAGACAATTCATTTTGAAGCTGTTAGTACAAACTAACACAGTCAAGTTCAGAACATGCCTAAAAAGAAAAGATGGGAAAGCTTATCGGGAACTTACGATTGAGTTACCGACATCGTTCTATGACTCCTCAAAATCTGTTGAAAACACAGGGCTTCGCAAACGAATCCTGAGATTTAGCACAATATTCAAGAGTTAAATTTGAGCCATTTTTAAGAGAAGATTTCACTAAATTAACTACCTGAACAAGAAATTTACCGTATCATCATTTCGGGTTGACTGGGCTTATTTCAAGTCCTGCTTATTTTCATAGCAGAGTCTCCAAAAAGCCGCAAGAAAGATCAACATCAGACATCTTCATATGCTACCACAACATCTGGACCCGAAACTGTATCATGGACTGTTCAGAGCTCCACGGCAAATGGAGTTTATTCTAATCCAACCTACCAGTATGATCAGCATCCGCAGCCACCTGAAAAACGTTCAAGAAGGTCAAAGTGTATCATCAGTCGCTGGTAATACATCAAATTTGGGAACAACTAATACACCGCAAGATTACAATGCATACACATCATATGCGAATTCTTCCAATCCATATGGTTATGACAGCAGTACGGGATACTCAGGCTACTATAACAGCTACCAGCAGAGGCCAGAACTTCAAGAAAAAACAAGTAAATCAACACATCCTCCGGCGTATTCGAAAACCTGAGACAGCAAGAAAGGAATCAAGCTATGAACAGCCAGGTCATAGAGAGCAAGGGTGTATATTTGGTAACCGCAGTAACAGCATACCGAAGTCCCGAAGTCGCGACTTTCAAATGAAGTCCAGTATCTTTACAACTCAACCAAGCTAACAGCTTTCCCGACCCTCAGAATTCCTGCACGCATTTGTCTTTGAGCCAGTGATCAGTAGGAGATAAAGGAAACAATTGTAAAACAGAGATATTTAAATGACAAAGCAACAAGACTACTAATTGTCCTAGAATTATGTTATCATCGACCAAACAGGTTGGGAGTTCTGTCAAAGCACACGCGACCAAGTTGTGTCCAGCTTCAAGAGAAGGCACTGTTTGATCAAGCCTGCTGCGCATTTCGAAAGATATTAGCAGCGTCGCATCGAGCACACAAGTCTTAACCAGAGTTTCTGCAAGAATAAAATTAAAGAACACGTAAAAGATGTTTGTGATAGTATGCTTTATGTCAATAATAACTACTCACGAGTAATACTCACTTTCTAGAAAGAGGTGCATCAGTCATGGTTTCTCCTGTCCTGTTAGTCTCACTAGATCAGTTGCAAGATCATTATCACCATCATTGACTATGTTCTTTACCTCCATTGTTAACTCGGTGGCCCTTCAAGAAAATCCATAGAAGTAGAACCGTGTCAGAAAGTTATGGTATCAAGCCTTCAAATCTTGTACCAACAGGCTTTGACAGTTAGCAGCAGTTTTTCTTTCCAACTTGCAAACAGAAGAAGGAAATGGTGTTAATTTTCTTTCCAATTTAGAAGTGACATGTCTGAACATGTTATACTCTAAAAGGAAACAATCTAAGGCGAGAAATCCACGTATCAAATGTGCAAACGATCCTCAGACAGGATACCCCAAAAATAGAAACATCTCAAGTTTGTTTTCTCCTGTCCAAACCAACAAGGAAATACGATTAAGCATTCAATTCAGAGTTTTTTGAAATACTATAAGAGGAGACATCCACAGGAAAAGAAAAAGGACAATGTTCAGGGGATCCACCCTTCGTGAAACAACCACAAAAACTTTCAACAACAAATCCAGAGAAATCCTAAATCAAACCCTAAATTTCGTAAATCGAAAAAAGGGGAAGAATACTTATCTTCATCGCCATCGCGAACGTCCTTCCACTCGCCGTCAACTGCAAATCATCCTTCGCCACCAAGCCTTTAACCGCCCTCGAATCAATGTCCTTTCCGGCGCTGCGGAGCCCCGACTCGGAAATATCACCACCACCATAAAACCCCCCTCTCGGTAAGACTCCATTAGTCGTTAATACAGAGTGTTGATCGTTTTTTCTTTGTTTTGTGAAACAGGTTTAAAGATGATCGAAGCTTAACTGGAAATGGAAGAGATGCGAGGAAAAGAGTCGCAGAAGAGAGGGGGGTCAGAAGAGTGGCAGACGGCAGATTGGGGTTGAGTGATTTAGGTTTATGTTTTTTTCAGTTAATTTGTTTTTTATGTTGTATCCAGTACACTTGCACACACCGTAACCACGATGCACCCTCACGTGTGTACCGTTGGATCTCCAACGGATCCCACTGCACGCCCCAGATTGAGCCCCACCGTATACCCTCCTATCACGCGCCTCACCGAATCCTGCGACCTCCATTAACCCAGCCATTAACTCCTTTAATCCTCCGGTTATCCACTAAACCCACTAATTAACCCTCTAATTAATATAATTATTAATCTCTTTTATTAATTAACCTATAACTAATCACTTACAATCAGTTTTTTTATAACTAATAAAACCTTGTTATTTTAATTTAGCTTTTATAATTAGCTTATTCATTTAATTAAGCAACTTCCTTTAAAAAAAACTAATTAACTCACATTTATTTTTATTCACCCTTTAACTTATTTTCATTTTCATCAACTTAATAGCATTTTAATTAAATAATATGTTTATTCACTAAAACCTTTTATAAACAATTCACATCTAATTGTCAATTTTATCTATAATCAATAATAAAATCTATTTAGTATTTAAATGACTTTTAGAAACAAATAATAAAAACACCTTTTGTTTATTTTGTAATCAATATAATTTAAACTTAACTCTTGATAATAGTCACAATTTTATTTAAAAACAAATCATTTCACTTAAGTTTTTTTAGAAAATTAAAATCAATTAGTATGTTAGAACATTTTATTTAAAACCTCGTCTGTTAGAAATCTAATGTATAGTTATCCCTCTTAAAATCAAACCTCTCACAATTCAACATTTCCTTAAAATCAATTCATCTCTAATTTGTTAATCTAGTCAATATTTTCTCATAAGTAATTCAACTAAAATTAGTCCATCTCACTACTAATAATCAAACAATCTTTTTTCTTAAAATTAATTTGTCATCTAAACTCCTCACTAAATTAATAAAAAAACTAATTCACGCTTTAAAATAATTTCACTTAAAATCAATTCACCTAAGTTAACCTCAACTAAAATCAACTCACATCGTAAAATATAATCAATCGTGCACCCCACTTCACGATTCACTCTCACACACTTCATCGCTTTCATGCGTATGTGTATGCTTTACTTATTTTCCCTTTATCATTTCCGCAATTTATTTTATAGCAATTTAACATTACCGCAATTTACTTTTCTCGCATCGCATTCCGTCCAAAGGAAAAACCTACACACGATTCAACACTTGTGTGTAGTGCACATCATTTGCATCATACTCCCTTACGATCCTTGATCCCATTCAAGTCGATCTCTTAAGTTAGATCATACCCCATAGGAAGGACCTTTTACAACTTAGATAAACACATACAACTCAACAACGATTATTCAAACACAATAGAGAAAGATGTTAATCATCTTAAGTGAGATAGAATCTCCACCCCACATCAATACAATCAATACAGTAGGAACTTTGCCTTAAGAGAGATAGAGGCGTACATCGTCGATCAATATCCGAGTACTTGAGCCCTTCTCTTAAGACGATGCAAAGACTATTTTCCTACAACTTGTGGCGGTTAAATATCCCTTAAAATGACAACTCACCTTTTCTCCTGAAATCAATCAAATCAACTACCCTAAACTCGTAGGAACTTTGACCACAGTCAAAGAGCTCCTCAAACCCTTTAGGGGAACTACAAATACTCTGATTCCACTCCCGTAAGAATATGTAGGCATAAGATACGATGTCTTATCGAGTATACTTAGAAATAAACCCCTAGGTCTTTCAACCATTAAGCAGATAAACCATAGCAATAAACAACAATAAAACAAGAGGTTCCTGTAGAGTACTACAGAAACTTAGGATGCTAGTACCTTCCCTAAGTTTAACCGACCCCCGAACCTATAACTCTCTAACCTTGCATTTGCATTGCATTGTGGGTATTTCGATCTTTATCCCTTCCTTTGGACAAATCAAAGATCGGTTGCAAAATGAATTAAAGATTCAAACTAATCAATAGTTTGGTATCCGATTTTCACCGCGAAAAACCCTAATTGACCTATCTTGGCCTTTAGAAAGTAGTGAGATAACCGGCTTTGGTGAAGAATGAAGTTGGTTGATACTCGATACTACACTCATTGAGATTCTAATCTAAGGGAGTTTTTGTTGACAAGTCAGTTGCCTACTGAACAACAACCTTTGAGAAGAATCAATGATATTGATATCCCGTAGAACCCGGTTACTATTTCTAGGACAGGATGAACCAACTAAACTTCAGTGGGAGGGTACTTACCTTTAAACCTCATGCAAGCCTCTAAACATAGGGTTGTTGTGTGAATTTCTTGTGTGTGCCACATGTTCGTGTTTGGACATAACATCATAACAACATGACATCATAAGCATAGAATTCTCACTAACTATTTCAAGGACCAAAGGATTTATCTTTGTTCTTTGTTGTAGGTTATGGCTTCCGCTCGTAGGAGCACTATCCGAGTCAACTTTGTAAGCATACCTCCCAAGCTTAAGGAATTGGTCTCTAAAGTTTCTGAAAGCTCTCAATTCATCAAGAAGCATGGTCACCTACTTGACTTGGTTACTTTAAAGTTTGATGAAGATATGATGAGTGTTATGTTCCAATTCTTTGATCCTAAACATCATTGCTTCACATTTCTCGATTATCAGCTGGTGCCCACGATGGAAGAATTCTCCAAATTACTTGGTGTGCCTATCCTTGATCAGAAACCTTTCACAGGCTTAGGGAAAGAGCCTAAACCTGAAGTCATTGCTGCAGCCCTACATCTAAGGAAGTCAGACATTGTATTAGAAACGAGAAGTGAAACTAAGGGTATTCTTGATAAGGTATTGATGGAGAAAGCCTAGATATTCCTGGATGCTATGAGTTATGATGCCTTTGAGGAGATCTTAGCCTTATTGATTTATGGTTTAGTGTTGTTCCCTAATCCAGACCAGTTCATAGATGTACACGCCATCAACATATTTCTGACTTACAATCCGGTGCCTACTTTGCTTGGAGATATCTTACAATCTCTTCATACTCGTACTACAAAGGCGAGAGGAACTCTGACGTGTTGCATACCTCTACTATCAAGGTGGTTTATTTCACACTTTCCTCGATCTGTGATGAAGAGTGTGCAAGGTTGGAGGTGGTCTAAAATAATAATGTCACTTTCTCATTCAGACATTCATTGGTGTTCCAGATCTATGGAGAATGTCACTATCATTGACCGTTGCGGAGAATTCCTTAATGTGCCACTCCTTGTCATAAGAGGAGGCATTACCTACAATCCTTCTCTAGCACTACGTCAATTTGGTTACGCTCGGAGTAATGGTCCTCATGACATGCTTATTCAGGGTATTGTGTTTGATTACGACAACGATCTTCAAGATTACCATCAAAGGTTTATACGAGCTTGGAGCATGGTGAATAAGATCAACAACAATACTTTGGAACCAAAGCACTCCATTCCTATGGAACCTTATCTCAGATGGGTGCGGTCTCGTGCTCAGACTCTTATGATGCCATACCCTGTTGTCCTACCAATAACTGTGGAGCCTATTGCTGAAGGAGATGTTTCTTATACTATTCTTCATCCGGACATGCCTACAGATCTAGAAGAGTTGCAGAAGTCTTAGATTCAACTGAAGGAGGAAAGAGATACCTTTGAGACTCAGTTTCATGCTTACAAAGACAAGGTGTTGGAGATAACATAGCAACTTCACGAGGAGCGGAATCTCAATAATTATCTCAACCCAAAGAGAAAGTGTCTATGGGAGACTTGAATCTCATATGCTTTATTTTCTTTATAATTTCTATGTTCCTTCATCTGTAAGCCCAAGGGGCAATACTATTTTATGTTTACTAATAAAAAATTTATTTCTGCCTGTTTTCAACAAATTTAAATCCTGCGGTCTTTGAAAACATTACATATGCATCTTCATACCATATCATTGCATAACAGGTTTCTGTTACAGGTTTCTAATCTTCTCGCTGTTTATTTCAGCAGAAATGGATCCCGATCAAACTATCCAAGAACTTCAAGCTCAGCATGCTCAGTTTCAAGAGATAATCCTGAACTTGACCAAGGGACAAGAAGAATTGAAGGCACTTCTGCTCAAGAAGGAAAAGAAGAAGACCAAGAAATCAATTGGCCTTATCAACCTGGGTAGGAGGTTCAAGGGTCCAGCCAAGACTGATGATGAAAGTGAGAATTCTGAAGAGGAACACTTGGTGAATAAAGAAGACAGTCTGCATGATGCTATTAGTGATTCTGATTGGGAGGAAAATTATTATCATGATCCTACTGCCAGTGAGAAGATTAAGTTGCTAGAAGACCGAGTGAATGTTATGGATCTGTAGAAGAAGTCTGGTTTTGACTTTGAAGATTTGAGTTTGAATCCTTGAGTTATCATTCCTACTGGGCTCAACCTTCCTGTTTTGGGGATATATGATGGTTTCTCGTGCTCGAAGCTACATTTGAGGTCTTATGTCTGAAGAATCCAACCCCATACTACTGATAAGAAGCAATGGATTCATTTCTTCCAGGAAAGCTTAACAGGAGCCCAACTGGAGCGGTATTACCAACTTGAGAGCATTAACGTCTGAACCTGGAGTGATCTTACTAAAGCTTTCTACAGGCAGTATCAATATAATTCTGATTTGGTGCCAAATCGCATTCAACTTCAGAGCATGTCCATGGGTTCCAAAGAAAGATTCAAGGAGTATGCACAGAAATGGAGAGATCTTGCAAGCAGAGTTCAACCTCCCTTGACTGACAAAGAATTGGTTGATATGTTTATGAGTATGCTGACTGTTGCACCCTAAAATTTGCTCAACCTACTTCATTTAGTTTATGTTTCAATTGCATTAGCATTTGCATAAGGAGTCATGTACATAGTCTAATCATTTGCATAGCATAGCATAGCAAGTCATTCAACAAGGGACCCAGTACTATTCTTATCTCTATGAGCCTATCAAGAGGTTATTATTCAAATTCAATCTTAGCCAAGTCATCAGAAAGAAATTGAAATCTAAGAAGTCAGTGGATCAAGCAGTGAATCTATCTCTTATCTGAGGGCATTTGAAGATCATCAAAGAAGTTGTGAGCTGTGAATTGAGAGCATGGAGGGTGTATAGACATCATGGAGGACCTAGAGGGTCATTTTGAAAGTGAGACAAGTCATTGATGAGATTGCAAGAGCTGCAGTTGAAGACAGTCAACTAGGGTTTCATCTGGGTCAACCCTAGGTCAAATGATTGATTGAAAGGCATAAAGGACTATGTGAGAGATGTGGGGTTCATAATTTGACATGTAGATATGAATGTGGTGTTGTTCCAAGGATAAATCAAGAGAAATCAAGAAGAAGAGGAGTTTCTAAATTAGGGTTTCTGTGTAAAATTCCCTAATTTAGGTCAAACTTCCAAGCAAGATAATTCAAAATTCAAGCTTCAAATGGATCCTTGGCCAACATGAAACTTGTAGAGGATCTCAAGACCTTTAATTTGAGTGGTGGAAGACATCAAGGAGATTTATAGAACTCAAGTTATGGTCCTTGCAAGTTACAGGTCATCTGGGGCATCTGAAATTTTGTCTGTGAAAGTTACTTGTCTTCCAAGCAACTTTTACCCCTCAAGGAGCTTTCAAATGGATTTCTGGTAAACATGAGAGTTGTTATTCATTGTCTTAGCTTTCTATAAAGGTATGGTATGCCTTCATCTGATTTGTGTAACTCTACTTATGACCTTGGCAAGCAAAGGGTATTTTGGTCATTTGAGAATTACAGGTCATTTCAAGCCTATGCCCAAAACTCATACAAGGAAGCTTCAAATGAAAAACTTCACAACATAAAACTTGCTCCAAATGACATTTTGAGTCTAGAAAAGTGATCATGAAAGTTTGTAAATGCTCATAGCTCAAGGTTCCAAATTTGGTCAATTAAAAGGTGAATTTAATGAATAAAAGTGACCTAAAAATGAGATTTCTCATAACATGTCCAAATGGGATGAAATTATAGGTCATTTTGATTGGAAATAATGTTTTGAGACCATTGGCAATAGTGGATTTTTGAGTTTAGTTCAAAGTTTGAGAGATATCATTGGTTGCTTATGTATGAAGTTACACATGCCAAAACACAAGGGATTTGTGCACAAGAAGTTTCTAACAAGTTCTAGATGGTTCCATGAACATCTATATATTGGGTAGAGTGGATCCAATCATTGGTTGGTGATTCATTTGGTTGAAAAATCATAGTTACATCTCATTCCTCAATTTTACAAATTACACAAAAACTCTATCAAATCTTCATCATTCTTCAAAATTCTTGATTCTATCATCATCTACATTCATCATAGAGCAAGTTTCCATCAAGATCTGGTTGAATTGAATTCATGTGCTACCAACTTCATCATCCAAAGTGCAAGAAGAATTCAATTGCAAGATCAAGAGCATTTGAGCAAGAATTTCTGCATACAGAACCAAGATCCAAGTCCATTGATCAAGTCCAAAGCATTGCAAGCTGTGAATCCAAGAGCATCACCATCTGTTTTCAAGATTACACCAGGTTGGTTTTTCTATCGAATTGGCTAGAAATAGATAGCATGATAGAGAATCATTAGGTTAGAACTGTTAGGAATAGGTAGATGATTAATTCTGGTGAGTTTGAGAGCATTTCATGGAGGTTGATACATGAGCACCAAAACTGTTTTGACCTAGAACTAAGAGGATAGAGAGTGTTAGTTCATGTGGATTAGTTTAGGATGATCAGGGATGTGTGGTGATTACACTAGTACCAAGAAACTGGAGTTTCATGACAGTGGAAATTGGAGTGTTCATGGAGAGTATGCTATCGGGTTTGGCTTTCTAGGGCGTGTTAGTGAGAATTAATGATATATTATTGTTCAGCTTGAGAATTAGAGCAATTTTGCTTTTTATGGATCTGAATTTCATGGAGAAATGAAGTTGTATGAGAGGGTGGAAGTCTGGTTCATGCAAGCTCGTTCATGGCTCAATCATGGTGAAACCCTAGCTCGTTGGACAAGAAACATGATGAGCGTTGGATCATTCACAAGACTTTGACTCAGAAACGCATCTCACGGCCAGGATTTGAAGCTGAAAATGAGAGGGAAGAGCCTGGAAGCAAAACGCGTCTTTTCATTAAACGACTCAGACTGGGCTTAGAAACAATTGTTATCCACACCACCAAACACCAAGGCCCAAACCATTGAACTAGCATAATTACTTCCTGCACCGTTTTTTTTTTGTTTTTTTTCCTTTTTGTGTTTTCTGATCAAGCTGGGCCCAGACGCGCCTTGCTACGCGCACCCTCAGTCTGGGCCCATCATCAATTTTTCAACTGAAATCCTTATTAGTTGCACCCCTAACCAACTTTATTTCATTTTTATTTCATTCATTTTTCTTAATTCTTTGAAAATTCCTAACAAATTGAAAATTCCATATTTTTGAGTGGTTGTTTTTGCATCTTTTTCTTATTTCTGTTAAGAAAATTGTCATGTAATAAAATTAGCATTTTATTTTATTTTTGCATTTTTAGTATATTTTTCTTCTAAATAGGTTTTAATTGATGTTTAGTTTAACAATTGATCTTGTTGATTTTAGTTTAGCTAGATCCTTTTATATTTTGGACCCATTCTTTTTAGAGTACTTCACTTAGGACTTTAACTTTCATATGAGATTTAATTCATGATTTTAGGATTAAATTTTAGATGGTTTGTTTAGGTGTGATTAGGGGAATCAAAATTAGGGTTTAGATATAACATGGGTGTAATAAATCATTTCTTTTAGGAGTTGTAGTTTGAATTTTGGGGTATGGGGCTATAGGGGTATTATGGGTAAATAATAGATCCCTTAGAAAATATTAGGCTTCCCCTATTCTACTATTACTACTAGTATTTCCTGTATTTGATTGATTGTGTGGTGTGCCCTCTCTAGGGTTACTATTTGACTGTGTGGGGTATTGGGCCTGCTTGGGGTTTGGGTTTGAGCTGAAGACTTTGCTGATGAAGCCCATTGAAGACTAAAGGAATGAAGATCAATTTCCAGAGTTGATGAAGAGTATATCTTGCTGGCAGCTGTTGAAGGTTATAGGATCTAGGAGTTAGGTAGAGCTCTAGAATAGCAACTTGATTCACAAACATGGAAGGTTTTGTTTGCCTCCATCCCTCTCTATGATGCAGAGTCTCTCTAGGACACTCACCCCTTCCTTTGGAAGGCTTGGTGATAGTGTCTAAGAGATAGAACTCTTTAGAGAAACATTCTACATGTTGTTAACGGTCTGTTTGCCACCTTTGGTGGTCAACTAACTGTTTAACATTCCAGTTCATCCTCTTAACTGTTCCTCATCTTGGAGAGTGAGACTTGAAGAAAAGCCATGAAAGATTGAAGGTAGAGACCTTGCTTGAAGGCTGTGAAGATGAAGACTGATGCTTGCTTGAAGCCTGTAGATGTTTGAAGATGATTTGAAGTCAGATGTTGATGAAGACTGCTGTTTGCTGTTAATTTTTGATGTATTGTTTGAATTTCTCTGACTGTATTGTTTGCCATTTAACCTGTTAGGTTGAAAGCGAATGTTGTTCGCTTTTGCCTGTTGTTTTCTAGGTTTGAGGTTGAGTGGGACTCCCTTGCCTCGCTTGTATTGTTGCATCCATGCATTTTACTGCTTTATTGTAAATATGCTATTGTTTCTGTTTCCGTTTATCCCTTAGGATCTCTGTTTCTCTCTGCGCAAGAGAGGAGCATGATAGACATTAAGTCTTAACCCATGCATGATAACATTAGGTTAGGGTGATTCCCTTTTCAACCGTAGGTTAGAATTCTGTCTCTTCTTTCTCAAAACAAACAGAAAAACACAATAAGATTTCAAGCACAATAAAAGACACTTCTTCCGTAAAAGAATGTGAACTCATCAAAACGTCATTTTCGTCCGCTTGGACCAGTAATCAGAAAAGCCCTTTTTCAAAAGGAGATAAAAGCAATCAAAACAGACGTGTGTCGTACGTGGCCCGAACTACGTTTGCTCTGATCTTTCATGCTGTATGAAAGTACGTAGGCATAGGATGCGATATCCTAGCGAGCAACCTTCCCCTCCTTTCCCGTAGGTAGGCGAACTACGTTGACTCTGATTTCTCGTTCCAGACGGGAATACGTAGGCATAAAGTGCGATACTTTACCGAGTCCCTTTCTTTCTTTTTAACCCTTAACCCTTAGTTTAGATAGAAATAACAATCCGTACTAGAAAACAAGCGTGGATCCCGTCGAGTACGACGGACGTGAGGGGTGCTAATACCTTCCCCTTGCGTAACCGACTCCCGAATCCAGGATTTGGTTGCGATGACCATTCCTTTCCCCGTTTTGCGATAGGTTTACCTCGAGCATTTCCTTTCCCTCCTTTGGGATAAATAACGCACGGTGGCGACTCTTCTGTTCAGCCGGCGCCAATTTTCGCAGTAGCGACAGCTGGCGACTCTGCTGTGGATCTGCGATAGTTCCCTATGCATTTGGGATCCAACGTCCCTCAAGAGAGTCAATCCTAGCGCTTGTTTTCCCGTCGAGGATTTTGTATGGATTTATATTTCTGTCATTTACTTTCAGCATTATATTATTGTTATTATTGATGTATTGGGGTTGTGATGGGTGTTCTATGATTGAGAGATAAGCCGGACCTGGGCTTGAGTGCACCTAGAATTAGAGTGGAAAGTAGTGGGCGCGCACATGCTTTGCATGTCCTAGTGTCCTGCGAAATCCACACTCAGACGAGGTTCTTCTGGTTGGCCTCCTGTCCTACCCTTTGGGTGGCTCGGGTTGCTGGTTAGTTGGATTGTCGACTCTGGGAATCGATCATTTGGAAGTTGGCTAAGTGAGGCCTCTTCAGGATTTGATGATGCCACTCCTTCTGGGAATCGTATCATCAACCCTGAAAATCTGTGACGCCGACGACCGCATAGGATGCCATACCTTGTGTCAGTTATTAGGACACCTACCTGTGAGAGGGGTTTGGGCATGCAGGTAACTTGACCTCCAGATTACCGATTTTCTTGATTGAGATTCAATGATATTTGAAGACAGCATTATGAGGTCTGTTGGAGGCCAGGTTCGAGTACCGTTTTGATTTGCTGACACCAGGTTCGAGAAGTGTTATGGGTCTGACTAAGACCAGTGCGGTGGATTCTTCTCAGCCAGGGGCACTTGGTCCCTTGTGTGTGCATTTTGCATTTTTGCATGACTGTTTGCATTTGCATTTCATTTTGCATATTCATCCTCATCCGGAACAGGGAGCTTACCCGTTTTTGTCCGCTTCATCAGTTGATTTCCCGACATTCGCATTGGACTTGAGTTAGCATTGGGATAGATCATGGCTTCAGGAGAGCAGAACTTGGTTGTTACTCGGGAGGAGTTCAAATTGTTGAAGCACCAGGTGAGTCAGATCAGGGAAGCCATCACAGCTATGAATAGAGGAGATAGCAATGGTCAAAGAGCTCAGATGAACAATGTTGCTCAACCTGTGCAAACCCCTGTCAGAGGTTCATATTCTCTCAATGACTCCGAGTATCACAATTCCACTTTCTCTACGCCAGATTCCCCAAGGATTTTGCCACCTCCAAGAGTTGTTTCGCGGGTTAATATTCAGGACCCACTGAGTGCTGAGTATATGGGAAGACTTCAGACGTTGGAAAACCAGATTGCTGCCTTGGTGAATAAGAGCACTCTTGATCTGAATGCTGCGAGCATGTGTTTGGTGCCAGGTCTTGTATTGCCTCCAAAGTTTAAAGCGCCCAATTTCGAGAAGTACAAAGGGGATAGCTGTCCGAAGCTACATTTGGTTATGTTCTGCCGGAGAATGACTTCATTCGTGCATAACGACAAGCTGATGATTCACTGCTTTCAAGATAGTTTGACTGGGGCATCTCTGAGTTGGTATATGCAGTTAGAGAGTGATCAGATCCGATCATGGGCGGATTTAGCCAATGCTTTCCTGAAGCAGTATGACTACAATCTTGATGAAGCTCCTAGTCGCATGCAGCTGCAAGAATTGTCTCAAGGGAACAATGAACCTTTCAGGAAGTATGTTCAGAGATGGAGAGAATTTGCTGCTAGAGTGCAACCACCGCTTCAAGACCGAGAGTTGAAAGGCATGTTCGTAAACTCCTTGCAGAGTTCGTACTTTGAAAGAATGCTTGGAGTTGCACCAAATTTCTCTGAATTGGTAAAGGCAGGAGAGCGCATCGAGTATGGTGGAAGAATCCAGAATGTTTCAAGCGGTCAGGCTAGCGAAACAGAATCTTTCTATAGCTTTCAAACTGAAGAAGGAATTGTGGTCAGTGCAATCATGAATGATGTGGGGTATCCTCAAGTCGAATCGGTAAAATCTGTTGGGTCTCCGTCTTCTCAGCGGTCAGTATCTTCTGTGTCTTGTTATTCTGGACAGACAATTGTGCCTAGGGCATCCCATCGGGAACTTTATGTCGCTCCTCATGCTAATCAGCGAACTCGCGGCGGAGGTTATCAGAATCAGCGTCAGAATCAGAATCGACCTCACAACAATTTGGAACGAAGGAAAGCTCCTTCTCACCCAGTGCCTATGCTGTATAGCCAGCTGCTACCATCTTTGATCCAGAGTTCTTTGGTGGAACCTAAAGCTCTTAAGCCCGTGCCAGAGCGTTACCCTCCAGGGTACAATCCCCATACTCAGTGTGGTTACCATGGTGGATCTCCGGGGCATTCAACCGAAGATTGCAAAGCTTTTTAGGCGAAAGTGCAGCAGTTGATCGACAAAGGGTGCATTTCCTTTACGGAAGGAGTTTTGTTTGTTCATGCCAACCTCTCAGCTGTCTAAGCTCGTAGATTCAGAGGGTCCTTTTCAAAAAGCCAGTGGTCCAGACAGGCAGGCACCCTCAGCATTGGCAGTCCTCAGACTTTTTATCATTTGCATTTGTAGTTTCTTTTCTGTTAATTACTACTTGCTGTTAAACATTGTATGTTTCGAATGGTAATGTTAATAAAGTGACTATGCATTTTTCTGAATTAATCATGTCGTTGTCGCTCATTTATTGCATTGCATTGACACTTGCATTTTATTTACTCCACTTTATCACTGCGATTAGCAAAGATTGGAGGGAGGATGACGAAACTGAATACTCATAACCGATGATCGTATGCTTTCGGATAAAACCTTGCCTATGACGTACAAGGCATTGTTTCAAATCCCCTAAACACTGGAGATATAAGGAGTTAGTCCCTTGTTAACCACTTCGAGCCAAGAAGTAGGAGTTTTTCGGACTTTTAAACCCTCACATCTTAACCCGGGGCAGGGTAGCTGTCAGTTAGCTTGACCGAGTGTTCAAGTCTTACAGAGGAGTGTTGCCTTTCGAGGACCAATCAGTCTATACCTCTCAAGAGGTCGCGTCTCGCCAACCACAATGGTTAAACCTCACCAATCAGGAGTGAGACAGTTACCATCCTTTCGGAGCAATCAAGACAATCAGTGTCACACGACTTGTTCCAAGAAAAGAAATAAGAAAGCCCGCTAAGTAAAAAGAAAATGAAGAAGCTGGAAAGCTAATACTTAGGCAAAAATCAGGGCATCCCGCTGGACTTCAAAAATCGAAAAGAACTCAAAAGGAGTCAGTTCAGGCAAAAATTAGGGAATCGAAAGAACGAAAAAAAGGGATATAAAAAGAAAAATCCCCGAACAAGGACAAAGTCGTGTAGATACAGACACCGAAAATGAAAAGGAGTAACTGTTACTCCGAAAACCTTGTGAGTTTTCCTTAACTATGGTTCTCACCATTCAACATACCTCTCGAAGAGGCGAGCGCTCGAGCCACGTTAACTGAACTTTAGGATCGGAGATCATCACGTAGAAGGGGTGGGTATAAATCATAACTTGAGCCAAATATCCTTTGTTTCACGAACCGTGAACCCGACCACGATACAACCCTTAAAAGACCTAATTGAGGTAGGGTTTATTCTGAAAGCGCATTACGACAAGGTTGAGTAACCCGACTCCTTCTTGATTTGCTAATCATATCCTTGTTGTATTTTTCAATGACCACGTAAGAACTACGTTTGAACTATTAGTTCATTCGTCACTCACAGTCATGACACGTAAATGAGTGACAGCACAAATTTTTTCAAAATCTGCATGAACACTGCATTAAAATTACCATTCGGGATTAAACAATTTTACTTGCAGGTCAGTAGTTGACATAAAGGAAATTCCACTAGGGAATAATCAAGCGGGGCTGAATAATTCAGCGGTCTAGATCAGAATGGTGTATATTGTGGAACCCTGTGAATCAGGGGCATCGACTTCCAGTGAGTTCAGAATCAATTAGTCTGAGGAAAAGTCCCGAAGCATCAGTTGATCACGGAGAAGTTGATCAGAAGCGAATCTTCTCGAGAGCCAATCAGGGGCAGCTATCCAGAATGCTATGTTTGATCAGGGCAGGTTAAGTCGTTCAACGCTCGTTCAGGGGCAAGTCACGATGTTGATAGTTGTTGAATTAAGGGAAACACCGGGGTAAGCCACCGCAAGGTCGTATTGTAGCAAGGTGCTTTCGGTTCAGAGTGGGTTTTTCCGAGAACCAGATTAAGGCAAAGTCATTGCAGACAGGGGCATGCCATCCCAAGAGTGCAGGGATTATTCTTTATTCGAGAGGCGTTCGATTCGAAGTATCTCGCTGAAGTTCAGAATACTGGGGCAGTTCATATTAAACCGCCAGGGTACAGATTTTCAGACTATCCCACAGAGGTTCCTGCAGGCCGGGGCATAACAGAGGCGAAAGAACTGTTCTTCTACAACAGAGTTACTCAGAGCTACTGGAGCGGATTCAGCCAATATTCAAGTTTGAGACGAATGGCGGGAAATCGTGACCCTTCTACTAGAAGCCGTGAATTCAGACAAGATATTGTCCAGCATCAGGCGTGTATGACCCACCACGGATGTACAAAAGTCCAGCCTACTTGGCACACTCGTTTATCCCCAGCAAAGTCATACGGTCGAGAATCAGTTAATCTGGGGCAATTAGGTCGAGATTTGGCAAATCTCTCGCGGCTATGGGCACTACTCCATGAACCAGTCGATTAGGGGCAAAAGATTATCACAAGACCGAGGCAGAATACCCTAAAAACAAAAGATGTTGTTGGGACATTCTTTTGGGGTTTGACGTACAGAAACAGTTCAGATCTAACCGTCAGGGTACAGAGATCGAAGAGTCCTAACCAGAAGCTCGTAACGAAAAGACTTGATCGTTATGTGAAGTGAATCTCCATGCAGGTCGCGCTTCCAAGATAACAATGGTCCTTACCAAAGAAGGATCAAATTCCCCAGCTAGTCGCAGCTTATCCAAAGGACATTCTCCGGCAAGGTCGTTTATCCTCAGCAGAATTGACGATTCCAAGATCGAAGGCTGTATTCAGACAGCGCGGTGTCCCCCCAAAAGGATCCCCCATCTCGAGCAGAGTGGTTTAGCCTTAGAAGATTAATTTCCAACTTGTGAGCTGTACTTAGACAGTTTACCCTTCCCAGTAGGGTCGTTTACTCTCCCCCAGTGGAGTCAGTTGATTTTCCACAAGAGATTTGTTTCGTCCCCGGCGGATTTCTCTCTTTCCAGCAAGCGTTTTCCTCCCAGTGGAACTCAAAAATTAAAAAAGAAAACTCTCCCCGGCAGAGTTGGTTGTGTGTCCTGGCATTTATTTTGTCGGAATACCGTGTGATACCCGTTCACTCCCCAGCAAAAGTCCAATTTTCATTGGCACGGGTAAGCTCCCCAGGAGAAGTCCAATCATGATTGGCGCATTCAGTTATTCCTCAGCGAAGCGGGCTTCACTCTTCCAGCATTTATTTTGCTGGAATAATTCTGTAACGCCTGGTTACCCCCAGCGGAGTTGGCATTGTCTTCAGCATTTATTTTGCTGAAGCGGTTTTCTGTATCCCCAGCAGTTCGAGCTTGCATCTGCATCGGCATATAGTGTCATATTTGCATCTACCAAATAAAAACGCGTAGCATTTCCATGTCGAATGGAGCATTGCGCCATGGTCAAACATATGCATTCTGAAACATAAACCAGGTTGGTTAACCGTTTGTTTTCAAGTGTTGTTTCCCTTGCAGGTGGAGAGAGCTCTTGCTCAAATTAATTACCAAACATTCAAGATCTCGGCGTGAGACATTCAATGATAATGTCAGTTTTGGCATTATTCCCCACAGAGTTGCTTGATTAAGTTTCTCTTACCCTTCCAGAGGAGTATTTCTTCAAGGTTGCTGTTATAACAATATCAAAAGATTGCGTGAATCGATTTTTCGAAGGTGTCTGGCAGTATGGATTCAGAAAATCCCCAGTAGAGTCCTTCTCAGATTTGTTGCCATGTCAGCACTGAATATTGGAAGACTAGACGCATATTGTGTTACCCATGTGATTGATGGAGCTAGCTGCTGTAAAGATAGGCAGAAAAGCTGTATCATATGATATTCCCGTATGAATAGGCGGATGAAGTTTCCTGTGTTTAGGCAGATGATTTTCCCGTATGAATAGGCGGATGAAATTTCCTGTGTTCAGACAGATGATATTCCCGTATGAATAGGCGGATGAAATTTCCTGTGTTCAGACAGATGATATTTCCCGTATGAATAGGCGGATGAAATTTTCTGTGTTCAGACAAATGATATTCCCGTATGAATAGGTGGATGAAGTTTCCTGTGTTTAGGCAGATGATTTTCCCGTATGAATAGGCGGATGAAATTTCCTGTGTTCAGACAGATGATGTTCCCGTAGTGATAGGCGGATGAAGTTTCCTGTGTTTAGGCAGATGATGTTCCCGTATGAATAGGCGGATGAAGTTTCCTGTGTTTAGACAGATGATTTTCCCGTATGAATAGGCGGAAGAACTTTCCTGTATGTATCAGGCAGATGTGTTATCTTTTCCCGTATGAGTCAGGCGGAAGAACTTTCCTGTAAGTATCAGGCAGATGTGTTATCTTATCCCGTATGAGTCAGGCGGAAGAACTTTCCTGTAAGTATCAGGCAGATGTGTTATCTTTTCCCGTATGAGTCAGGCGGAAGAACTTTCCTGTAAGTATCAGGCAGATGTGTTATCTTTTCCCATATGAGTCAGGCGGAAGAACTTTCCTGTAAGTATCAGGCAGATGTGTTATCTTTTCCCGTATGAGTCAGGCGGAAGAACCTTCCTGTAAGTATCAGGCAGATGTGTTATATTTCCCGTAAGAATCAGGCGGAAGAACTTTCCTGTAAGTATCAGGCAGATGTGTTATATTTTCCCGTATGAAGCAGGCGGATGAATGTGCAGACAAAATTGTTTCCCCAGCGAAGTCGTCAGGATTTTTCTGTGTTGACGGAATGTGGACAAAGTTCTATCCTTGCGATGATAGAATCTTTTTCAGGCTGATGAAAATAATCCCCAGCACGGTCGCTAATGGATCAGTTTGTTACCGTAACAACCAGATCCAGTCAGCAGATGTTGTTATTCAAGCAGTTTGTGCAGTTTATTTCTGCGGTTGGCAAATTTTCGGGTTCTTAGTATTCAACCGTCTCGCACCTTGAATGTTTGAAGGCCGTTCGCTCTTCACCCAATCGGGTCCAAGTCGCTTGAATAGGGGCAGCTGTTGCACCCTAAAATTTGCTCAACCTACTTCACTTAGTTTATGTTTCAATTGCATTAGCATTTGCATAAGGAGTCATGTACATAGTCTAATCATTTGTATAGCATAGCATAGCAAGTCATTCAACAAGGGACCCAGTACTATTCTTATCTCTATGAGCCTATCAAGAGGTTATTATTCAAATTCAATCTTAGCCAAGTCATCAGAAAGAAATTGAAATCTAAGAAGTCAGTGGATCAAGCAGTGAATCTATCTCTTATCTGAGGGCATTTGAAGATCATCAAAGAAGTTGTGAGCTGTGAATTGAGAGCATGGAGGGTGTATAGACATCATGGAGGACCTAGAGGGTCATTTTGAAAGTGAGACAAGTCATTGATGAGATTGCAAGAGCTGCAGTTGAAGACAGTCAACTAGGGTTTCATCTGGGTCAACCCTAGGTCAACCCTAGGTCAAATGATTGATTGAAAGGCATAAAGGACTATGTGAGAGATGTGGGGTTCATCATTTGACATGTAGATATGAATGTGGTGTTGTGCCAAGGATAAATCAAGAGAAATCAAGAAGAAGAGGAGTTTCTAAATTAGGGTTTCTGTGTAAAATTCCCTGATTTAGGTCAAACTTCCAAGCAAGATAATTCAAAATGAAAGCTTCAAATGGATCCTTGGCCAACATGAAACATGTAGAGGATCTCAATACCTTTAATTTGAGTGGTTGAAGACATCAAGGAGATTTATAGAACTCAAGTTATGGTCCTTGCAAGTTACAGGTCATCTGGGGCATCTGAAATTTTGTCTGTGAAAGTTACTTGTCTTCCAAGCAACTTTTACCCCTCAAGGAGCTTTCAAATGGATTTCTGGTAAACATGAGAGTTGTTCTTAATTGTCTTAGCTTTCTATAAAGGTATGGTATGCCTTCATATGATTTGTGTAACTCTACTTATGACCTTGGCAAGCAAAGGGTATTTTGGTCATTTGAGAATTACAGGTCATTTCAAGCCTATGCCCAAAACTCATACAAGAAAGCTTCAAATGAAAAACTTCACAACATAAAACTTGCTCCAAATGACATTTTGAGTCTAGAAAAGTGATCATGAAAGTTTGGAAATGCTCATAGCTCAAGGTTCCAAATTTGGTCAATTAAAAGGTGAATTTAATGAATAAAAGTGACCTAAAAATGAGATTTCTCATAACATGTCCAAATGGGGTGAAATTATAGGTCATTTTGATTGGAAATAATGTTTTGAGACCATTGGCAATAGTGGATTTTTGAGTTTAGTTCAAAGTTTTAGAGATATCATTGGTTGCTTATGTATGAAGTTACACATGCCAAAACACAAGGGATTTGTGCACAAGAAGTTTCTAACAAGTTCTAGATGGTTCCATGAACATCTATATATTGGGTAGAGTGGATCCAATCATTGGTTGGTGATTCATTTGGTTGAAAAATCATAGTTACATCTCATTCCTCAATTTTGCAAATTACACAAAAACTCTATCAAATCTTCATCATTCTTCAAAATTCTTGATTCTATCATCATCTACATTCATCATAGAGCAAGTTTCCATCAAGATCTGGTTGAATTGAATTCATGTGCTACCAACTTCATCATCCAAAGTGCAAGAAGAATTCAATTGCAAGATCAAGAGCATTTGAGCAAGAATTTCTGCATACAGAACCAAGATCCAAGTCCATTGATCAAGTCCAAAGCATTGCAAGCTGTGAATCCAAGAGCATCACCATCTGTTTTCAAGATTACACCAGGTTGGTTTTTCTATCGAATTGGCTAGAAATAGATAGCATGATAGAGAATCATTAGGTTAGAACTGTTAGGAATAGGTAGATGATTAATTCTGGTGAGTTTGAGAGCATTTCATGGAGGTTGATACATGAGCACCAAAACTGTTTTGACCTAGAACTAAGAGGATAGAGAGTGTTAGTTCATGTGGATTAGTTTAGGATGATCAGGGATGTGTGGTGATTACACTAGTACCAAGAAACTGGAGTTTCATGAGAGTGGAAATTGGAGTGTTCATGGAGAGTATGCTCTCGGGTTTGGCTTTCTAGGGCGTGTTAGTGAGAATTAATGATGTATTATTGTTCAGCTTGAGAATTAGAGCAACTTTGCTTTTTATGGATCTGAATTTCATGGAGAAATGAAGTTGTATGAGAGGGTGGAAGTCTGGTTCATGCAAGCTCGTTCATGGCTCAATCATGGTGAAACCCTAGCTCGTTGGAGAAGAAACATGATGAGCGTTGGATCATTCACAAGACTTTGACTCAGAAACGCATCTCACGGCCAGGATTTGAAGCTGAAAATGAGAGGGAAGAGCCTGGAAGCAAAACGCGTCGTTTCATTAAACGACTCAGACTGGGCTTAGAAACAATTGCTATCCACACCACCAAACACCAAGGCCCAAACCATTGAACTAGCATAATTACTTCCTGCACCGTTTTTTTGTTTTTTTTCCTTTTTGTGTTTTCTGATCAAGCTGGGCCCAGACGCGCCTTGCTACGCGCACCCCCAGTCTGGGCCCATCATCAATTTTTCAACTGAAATCCTTATTAGTTGCACCCCTAACCAACTTTATTTCATTTTTATTTCATTCATTTTTCTTAATTCTTTGAAAATCCTAACAAATTGAAAATTCCATATTATTGAGTGGTTGTTTTTGCATCTTTTTCTTATTTCTGTTAAGAAAATTGTCATATAATAAAATTAGCATTTTATTTTATTTTTGCATTTTTAGTATATTTTTCTTTTAAATAGGTTTTAATTGATGTTTAGTTTAACAATTGATCTTGTTGATTTTAGTTTAGCTAGATCCTTTTATATTTTGGACCCATCCTTTTAGAGTACTTCACTTAGGACTTTAACTTTCATATGAGATTTAATTCATGATTTTAGGATTAAATTTTAGATGGTTTGTTTAGGTGTGATTAGGGGAATCAAAATTAGGGTTTAGATATAACATAGGTGTAATAAATCATTTCTTTTAGGAGTTGTAGTTTGAATTTTGGGGTATGGGGCTATAGGGGTATTATGGGTAAATAATAGATCCCTTAGAAAATATTAGGCTTCCCCTATTCTACTATTACTACTAGTATTTCCTGTATTTGATTGATTGTGTGGTGTGCCCTCTCTAGGGTTACTATTTGACTGTGTGGGGTATTGGGCCTGCTTGGGGTTTGGGTTTGAGCTGAAGACTTTGCTGATGAAGCCCATTGAAGACTAAAGGAATGAAGATCAATTTCCAGAGTTGATGAAGAGTATATCTTGCTGGCAGCTGTTGAAGGTTATAGGATCTAGGAGTTAGGTAGAGCTCTAGAATAGCAACTTGATTTACAAACATGGAAGGTTTTGTTTGCCTCCATCCCTCTCTATGATGCAGAGTCTCTCTAGGACACTCACCCCTTCCTTTGGAAGGCTTGGTGATAGTGTCTAAGAGATAGAACTCTTGAGAGAAACATTCTACATGTTGTTAACGGTCTGTTTGCCACCTTTGGTGGTCAACTAACTGTTTAACATTCCAGTTCATCCTCTTAACTGTTCCTCATCTTGGAGAGTGAGACTTGAAGAAAAGCCATGAAAGATTGAAGGTAGAGACCTTGCTTGAAGGCTGTGAAGATGAAGACTGATGCTTGCTTGAAGCCTGTAGATGTTTGAAGATGATTTGAAGTCAGATGTTGATGAAGACTGCTGTTTGCTGTTAATTTTTGATGTATTGTTTGAATTTCTCTGACTGTATTGTTTGCCATTTAACCTGTTAGGTTGAAAGCGAATGTTGTTCGCTTTTGCCTGTTGTTTTCTAGGTTTGAGGTTGAGTGGGACTCCCTTGCCTCGCTTGTATTGTTGCATCCATGCATTTTACTGCTTTATTGTAAATATGCTATTGTTTCTGTTTCCGTTTATCCCTTAGGATCTCTGTTTCTCTCTGCGCAAGAGAGGAGCATGATAGACATTAAGTCTTAACCCATGCATGATAACATTAGGTTAGGGTGATTCCCTTTTCAACCGTAGGTTAGAATTCTGTCTCTTCTTTCTCAAAACAAACAGAAAAACACAATAAGATTTCAAGCACAATAAAAGACACTTCTTCCGTAAAAGAATGTGAACTCATCAAAACGTCATTTTCGTCCGCTTGGACCAGTAATCAGAAAAGCCCTTTTTCAGAAGGAGATAAAAGCAATCAAAACAGACGTGTGTCGTACGTGGCTCGAACTACGTTTGCTCTGATCTTTCATGCTGTATGAAAGTACGTAGGCATAGGATGCGATATCCTAGCGAGCAACCTTCCCCTCCTTTCCCGTAGGTAGGCGAACTACGTTGACTCTGATTTCTCGTTCCAGACGGGAATACGTAGGCATAAAGTGCGATACTTTACCGAGTCCCTTTCTTTCTTTTTAACCCTTAACCCTTAGTTTAGATAGAAATAACAATCCGTACTAGAAAACAAGCGTGGATACCGTCGAGTACGACGGACGTGAGGGGTGCTAATACCTTCCCCTTGCGTAACCGACTCCCGAATCCAGGATTTGGTTGCGATGACCATTCCTTTCCCCGTTTTGCGGTAGGTTTACCTCGAGCATTTCCTTTCCCTCCTTTGGGATAAATAACGCACGGTGGAGACTCTTCTGTTCAGCCGGCGCCGATTTTCGCAGTAGCGACACTGACTGGTCCTTTTTATAGTCATCTGATTGGAAGCTCGTCATTTGGTTTCACCGAGTTGATAATGATTGAAGAACATGTGGAAAATGGTATACAAAGTGGTAAGATACAGATAGATGCCTCTTCAAGTACTGCTAAGAAGACTTCTGGTGGGAAAAAAGAATCTAATGTTGTTTATGGTCAACAGGGTCGTAATAAGAACAGCCGGAATCAATCTGTGGGGGCAGTTCTGATCTACAACCCTGCACCTACACAACAGAATCAGCAACCGAATAATCAGCCTAAGCAAGGTGCACCCAAGAGAGTGTTTACAAAGCTCAACATGTCATTGGCTCAGGCATTGCAACACATGCTGAAAGGGGAGCTGATTACTGTGAGGGATCCTCCTACTAACCTCAATACTTCCTCTCCTCGTTACGAACCCAATGTAAGGTGTGTATATCACTCGAACTGCCCCGGGCATGATACTTATAATTGTTGGGCGTTGAAGAATAAGATTCAGGATATGATTGATGCTGGAGAAATTGAGTTTGACCCTCCTGAGACTCCTCTGATGATTAATGATGTTGATGATAGTTCTTATGTTTCTATGGTGACTGATCTGACTACTCCTCTGATGATTGTTAAGAAGAAGCTGCTGCAAGCCGGCTTATTTTCGGGTTGCAATGAAGACTGTTGTTACTGTATCTGCCAATCCAAAGGTTGCTGGCAGCTAAAAGAAGGTATTCAACGCTTGATGGGCAGACGTACAATATTGTTTGAGAAGAATCCCTCTGTAGAAAGCTTGTGTGAAGGTTTTTCTCAAGATCTGAAGATTGAAGACGTTTCCATGGTTACTAAAATTCCTGTGAGGATTACTGCTAAGTGTCTTGTAAAGACTACTGCTGAAGGTCCTGTGAAGATTACTGCTGAGCTAATGGTGGCTCCCCTGATTATTACTACTCCTGGTCCAATTCCATATTCTTCCGACAAAGTTATTCCCTGGAACTATGGTGTTGATGTTTATATCCATGGTGTTAAACAAGAACCTTTGACTGATATGCTTACTGAAGATATTAATCCGGACATCGACAATATTGTTGGGACTAGTAAGGTGACTAGAAGTGGAAGGATTTTCTCTCTTGAGAATATCTCAAAGAATGCTGCAACTCCAGTTCATATCTCCTCCTCTGGGCCAAGTACTGAAGCTCGAGGCAAAGCACCTGTGATTAAGCCTGGCCAAGTTGAAACACCAGCTGTTGAAGATCTCTCTAAGCCAATGGAGGAAGTTTTGAAGATCATCCGCAAGAGTGATTATGATATTGTTGAATAATTGGGGCATACTCCCTCTAAAATTTCTATGTTGTCTCTACTATTGTGCTTTGAAGCCCATGCTAAGGCTTTGGTGAAGTTTCTAAAGTCTGCTCATGTACCACATGAGATCTCTGTGGACCAATTTGAGAATTGTGTTGCTAATCTGACGACTGATAATGGCTTAGGCTTTTCTGATGCTGATTTAACTCCCGCTAAGAGAAACAATAATAGACTGCATATCTCCATTGAGTGTAGGGGAACTACTTTGGCTCATGTGCTGGTGGACAATGGTTCCTCGTTGAATGTGTTACCAAAGGCTATTCTCGATAAGCTCAACTCTAAAGATGATGTACTAAGACCTAGCAATATGGTGGTGAGGGCCTTTGATGGTTCAAGAAGAATGGTACATGGATAAGTCGACCTCCCTATCAAAGTAGGATCTCAAGTTTTTGATTCCACTTTCTATGTGATGGATATCTGCCCTGCTTATTCCTGCTTGCTTGGGCGCCCCTGGATACATGGGGCAGGTGTTGTGACCTCTAGTTTACACTAGAAGTTGAAGTATTCATTAAAGGGTAAGATTGTCACTGTCTATGGTAAAGAGGAGTATATGGTCAGTCACATGAATAATTTCAGATATGTAGAAATGGAGGGTGAATTTGTTGAAACTCCTTGCCAGACCTTTGAAGTGGTTCTTCAGAATGTTCCTGCTGTTAAGAAAGTTCCTGTTGGTACCCAAAAACCTCCTACCATGGCCTCTCTGAAGGATGCTAGAGCTATAGTTGAAGAAGGTGGTATTACTATCTGGGGTCAGCTTCCAGACATCCCTTACAAGTCTGACAAGTTTGGTTTGGTTTTTACTGCAGAAGCTCAGAAGGTTGATCATCGTGCTCGTGCTGTTCTTATTGCCAATCAAGGAATCCAGAGAGATAATGTCAATGTTGTGGAAGACTCTAATGAAGACTGCAATCTGGACGATTGCATATTTCCCACCGTTGGAAATGGACTCAACAATTAGAAGGCTGAAGATTTCATTCCTATCTTCTTTAGTCAGGAGTAATTGTTGTTTTTTATCTTTCTTTATTTTGGCCTTGTAACTTTGAACAATTTAAAAACTTTTAAGTCTTGTGCCTTGCCCGTGGCACAATGGTATGCTTGTTAAGGGTTGTCATTTCATTTGCATATCTTCATTAATAAAATCATTGGACGTTTTGCTTTCGTAAATATTGTGCTCCCTGTCTTTCTTTTTATTTTCTTTTTTAAAAAAAACTATGTGTTCTTACACACACCCACGTAACTAAAATGCAGATCCTCATCCACTCCGGATCCTATTGATAACAGTTCTGCTATTGCTAATTATGACTTTAAAAATCTGATCTACCATGCCGAGGATGGAAATGAGGAAGATTGTGAAGTGCCTGCTGAACTTGCTAGGCTGCTACGGCAAGAAGAGAAAGTTATAAAGCTACATGAAGAACCAATCGAAGTTGCGAATCTAGGAACTGAGGAAGACAGAAAAGAGGTCAAGATAGGAGCTGAATTAGAAGACAGTGCTAAGAACATGTTAGTTCAAATGCTACGCGATTATGTGGAGATCTTTGCTTGGTCTTATGAAGATATGCCAGGGTTGGATACAGATATTGTGGTTCACCGTCTACCGATGAAGGAAGATTGTCGCCTAATAAAGCAGAAAGTTCGTCGTATGCGCCCAGATATGTCAGAAAAGATTAAAGCTGAAGTAATGAAACAATTCGAGGCAGGATTCCTAGCTGCCACTTCTTATCCCCAATGGGTTGCTAATGTGGTACCAGTACTGAAGAAGGATGGAAAAGTTCGTATGTGCATGGATTACAGGGATCTGAAAAAGCCAGCCCTAAAGATGATTTTCCGCTTCCACACATTGATGTTCTGGTAGACAACACTGCTCAACATAAGGTATTCTCTTTTATGGATGGTTTCTCTAGTTACAATCAGATTAAGATGGCACCCGAAGATATGGAGAAGACTACATTCGTCACACAATGGGGAACCTTTTGTTACAAGGTAATGCCATTTGGTTTGAAGAATGTTGGGGTAACTTATCAGCGTGCTATGGTAGCATTGTTCCATGATATGATTCATCATGAAATAGAGGTATATGTTAATGACATGATAGCCAGGTCCCAGACTGAAGAAGAACATCTTGACCACCTGCACAAGTTATTTGAGAGGTTCAAGAAATACAAGTTGAGATTGAACCCAAACAAATGTACCTTTGGAGTTAGATCTGGTAAACTCTTGGGTTTCATTGTTAGTGGTAAAGGTATTGAAGTTGACCCCACGAAGGTAAAAGTTATACAAGATATGCCCGCTCCCCGTACTGAGAAGGAAGTCAGAGGTTTATTGGGACGCATGAACTACATTGCAAGATTTATTTTCCAATTAACTGCTACTTATGAACCAATCTTCAAGTTGCTGAAGAAAGATCAAGTAATGGAATGGAACGACAAATGCCAAATAGCTTTTGATGAGATTAAGAAGTATCTCCAAGAACCTCTGATTCTGATGCCACCAGTTGAAGGAACACCCTTGATTATGTACTTAATAGTGCTAGACAATTCAATGGGGTGTATTTTGGGCTAGCATGACGAGTCTGGTCGAAAAGAGTAAGCAATATACTACCTTAGCAAAAATTTTACCGACTGTGAAACAAGATACTCATCGCTCGAGAAAACTTGTTGTGCTTTGGCATGGGCTGCTCGCCGACTAAGACAGTATATGTTGACTCATACCACTTTATTGATTTCAAAGATGGATCCTATCAAGAACATATTATAGAAACCTGCCCTCTCCGGACGAATAGCAAGATGGCAAATGATTTTGACAGAATACGACATCCAGTATACCACTCAGAAAGCAATTAAAGGAAGTGTGGTAGCTGATCATTTGGCTCATCAACCAGTGGATGACTGTCAGACTTTGAATTTTGAGTTTCCAGACGAAGATATTATGCTTGTTGCTAAAGAACCTAGACAGTATGACGGACCCGAACAGGAATCCCGATGGACTATGGTTTTTAACGGAGCTTCTAATGCACTTGGTAATGGCGTTGGTGTTTTGATTATCTCTCCTGAAGGTTGTTATACACCGTTTACTGCTAGACTTTGTTTTCGTTGTACAAATAATATGGCTGAGTATGAAGCGTGCATCATGGGTATCAAGGTTGCCATTGAGATGAAGATCTAGTTCTTAAGTGTATATGGGGATTCAGCCCTGGTAATTAGTCAGGTTAAAGGAGAATGGGACACAAAACATCAAAATCTCATTCCTTACAAAGAACATGTGTTGTCTTTGATTCCATATTTTGAAGAGATTACTTTTGAACATATTCCATGAGACGAGAATCAATTGGCAGATGCATTAGCTACCATGGCATCTATGTTTGAGATCAGGGGGGATGATGAAGCTCCTAGAGTTACTATTGATCAATTTTATGAACCTGCATACTGTTATGAGGTTGATACTGAGGGAGTAGAAGAAAAGCCTTGGTTCCACGAAGTAAAAAGATATCTCGAAGCTCAGGAATATCCTGAAGGGGAATCTATCAATGACAAGAAATTTCTAAGGAGGTTCTCTGCCATGTTCTTCCTGAGTAATGGGATTTTGTACAAGTGCAATCACGATTCGACTTTGCTCCATTGTGTGGACAAGAAGGAAGCAATGGAGATTATGGAAGACATGCATGATGGGATATTTGGTACTCATTCTAGTGGGCATATGATGGCAAAGAAGATTCTGAGAGCAGGTTACTATTGGTCTACCATGGAAGTTGATTGTCATCTACATTCCAAGACTTGTCATAAATTCCAGATATATGTTGATAAAGTATATGTACCTCCAATTCCATTGAATGTTCTGACTGCTCCTTGGCCTTTTGCAATGTGGGGCATTGATATGATTGGTGAGATCAAACCTACAGCTTCTAATGGACATCGTTTCATTCTTGTTGCTATTGATTACTTTACGAAATGGGTAGAGGCGACTTCGTTCGCTTCTGTTACCAAGAATGTTGTGGCTTGGTTTATCAAGCATAATCTTATATGCAGATATGGCATCCCCAAAAGGATTATCACGGACAATGGTATTAATCTGAACAATATTATGACTACTAAACTTTGCACGCGGTTCAAGATCAAACATCACAATTCTTCTCCATATCGACCAAAGATGAATGGCGCAGTGGAAGCCGCCAACAAGAATATTAAGAAGATTTTGCAAAATATGACAGTGACATACAAAGATTGGCGCGAGATGTTACCATTTTATCTTCATGGTTACCCTACCACAGTTTGCACTTCAACTAGGGCAACCCCGTTCTCTCTTGTTTATGGTATGGAAGCAGTTTTACCTGTTGGGGTTCAGATTCCTTCTTTGAGAATTATGAGAGATGCAGACTTAGAGGAATATGAATGGATTCAGACTCGACTTGACCAGATAAATTTGATTGATGAGAAGAGGCTTGCAGCAGTTTGTCATGGTTAGATATATTAGAAGCGTATGATCAAAGCCTTTAATAAGAAAGTCAAACATCAGGTCTACCAGGCTGGAGATTTGGTAATCAAGCGTATCATATTACCAAAGGGTGATCCTAGGGGAAAATGGACTCCCACTTATGAAGGGCCATTTGTAGTTGTAATACCCCAAATTTTACCCTTATATTTAGTCAGTCATTTCGCATAGCATCTCATCTGTGCATCTGCTAACCACTATCAAGTCATGGAAGTGTTTGTTTTTGGTTCCAGGGGTATTTTGGTCATTTTACGTGGATTCCGCTAATTATTTGAAGACGGGCTGTTACTGAGCTTTGAGACACTTGAGACACTATTTCTGAGGCATTTATTTATCATATGGTTTGATTATATCAAGGCGTCTATCCGATGTGTTCGGTATCAAAATTTGTCAGACACAACTGGATTTAAGGTCCATTTCTTCGCTCATGGTTTATTTCCAGAGCATTTCCGTTTCTGTTAATAAGGCGCAGTTTAATTGGGTATTACTGGATCGTTGCTCATAGCATTTGGTCAGTGGAATTCAATTACGGGCAATGTCATCATTGATACTGAGTCTGTTGTGATTACGGCGCACATCCGCGTTTGGTTAGAAAATGAGGAGAATATTTTTGGCTAGAATCTAAGTTGGAATGAAGTCAGGTGATGAGATTAGGACTACAAACGAGACAAGCACATGAGCAAGAATATCACTCGTGGATATCTATGGTTTATGACTAGAATAATGAATTTAAATATTTGTGGATTTATTCACAAATGTTTATAATTTATAACTAGAAATAAATATAAACAGATTCAAAGTTGAATGGTCATGGAATTTTTATTTCATAAGAATATCATTTTACAAAAGGAAGTGAATCATTTCACATTTGAATTGCTGTAAGATTACATTTACAAATGTTACATCTACTCTAAAAAAAATCCTAAATCCTAAAAACTCCTAAGGCTTCTTCATGGTATCCTTCCCTTGAGTGTTCCACGAAGTTCCCGATCACCTGCAAAAGAATAGGAAAACAAAACAGAAGCAGAAAAGGGTTAGAAGTTATTTTTGACACTCTCAGAACAATGTCATCATCGAGTGCCGGGAGTGGCACAACCGAAGCTGCGTCCTACCCCCGTTACCGATCCGCGCCATTGGCGTCAGATCAGGTGATCCATGTTCTTATCATACGGGACAACCGAGAAAGATGAAGAAGTAAAAGAAGTTCGGGCCGATAAATGATTAACTGAAAAGGGTCTATGCCATCATCGAGTAAATCCCATTTGGTTTCCAAAACTGATACAAAGGGTAAAGCAGCACAGTCAATTTGGTCATAAACCCGGATGCCGACGGGTATGAGCCACTTGGTGATTCAAAGTTTGTCAACACCTGAAATGCAAGCATCAAAACAGTATCAGAGTTTTCAAAGAAAACCATCAATGACCCAGAACCAAATTTCACACCTGCATCAGCTCTAGATCAAACTCATAACAGTGAAACTAGTTCAACAAGAAAGAACCAAGTCAAACAAATCTGCCACAAAAGGCACAACATATAAATCACAAGCTGCATAAAATTGGAAGAAGCAATTTAACTCGCAAATATTAGAATTAAATCAGTATCAACAGTTCAGGTCCAAAGCAAACCAGCAATTCTGCAGACGTGGTTGCCACAAAACATCAAAGCCAGGTCTCAGTTATCATACATCACGGCCCCCTCGCAAATTCAGGAAAGGAAGAGATCAGGGTACGAGAATCAGTGGGTTATACCTCAAAGGACAAAAGGATCACGTATTACACCAGAATAAGCAAATCAACTCAGGTCGAAATCCTCAAGTATCCAAAGCACATCGAAAACAAAGCCACATGAAGGGCTCAGTCGAAACATCATGGCCCAACATGCAGGTTCTGGTTCAGTCAAGTGAGCATTACCCTCGCGCCGAAAATGAGTATCAATGGAAGGCATATCTGGGCAACACGTGCCGTAGTCCTGCTCAACTACACAAGAAAGTCGAATGTTAAAAAATTGATAGTATCAGTAAACAGGTGGTTCGAAAACCAGAAGGGTCGAAATAACATCCACGGCAACGAAACAATGCCCTTATTACCACAAAGAATCAAGTTCAGAATCAGACTATCACAAAGCAACTCGAATGGGAACATAACAGATAGTTCGATTAATTGAAGCCTACCAAATCCGAACCAGGCCATCCAATTGAACTGCATAAAAACAATGGAAACAACAAAGAGATTCGAAGTCATATCAGCCCTCAGTTTAACCATCATCGGGCATAAGCGTTCAAGCGGCTGGGAGTGCCACGGCCGAAGCCGTTACCAATTCCTACCGAAACGTCGAACTGCAGGCATCGGTAATTTCACACGAACTATCAGCTCAATTCAAAACGACAACTCAGACCCTAAGGTCATCATCGCCAATAACCTTCACTTGGCCACCTTGACTCAATCGAAGCGTCAGCATCGGTTCACTGAAAAAAAGAAGAGGAAAAGTTAATTCACAGTGGAAAAACCGAAAGTACAGGACATGAGCTCAGTTCAAACATCATCGCCCAACAAAAGCTGAATTCAGGCTTGAAAGGAAAGAAAGAATTAAGTTCGTGTGCAAGAGGACCAACTCCGGTTACAAGAGAGAAACAGAGTCCTGTTCAGAGACATAAGATCTCATCAGAAAGATCAGAGAAATTCGAGTTTATCAGAAAAATAGATATCAGTTAAAAAACTATCAGTTAAAAAACTATTAGTTATCCACATCCAGTTCAGTTATCCAAAAGAAAATCAAGGAAACAGATATCCAATGTATCCCAAATGTGATCATGATCTGGGAGTTGAAAATCCAATCAAGTGAACCCAAAAAGGAAAGTCAGCAAGCAAATCGCAAAAGCCCGCGTTTGAGAACCCATCAGGGATCAAATCTACATCTGCAAATATCAAAAGAAAATCCAATCAATATCAAGTGAAATCTCAATCAAATCCAAATCTCAGGTTATCACAATAATGACGAGAATCAGATTCAAGTCCAAAGGCCCAAAGGAGAATCAGAGGATATAAAAGGAAGGACATCACCTCGTAGAAAACCCTAGAGAAAAGGGCGGAGAACACCAAAAAGCGGCGAAGAGAACGAATCGAGAAAACCCTAGCGGCCGCGAGAGAGAAAGAGGAGAATTATCGGAGCGCGAACCGAGGGATTGAGGAAGGTCCACCGACGCCGCCTCCATCCACGACGGGCAAACCTTCCCCAGAGACTCAGTTCACCATCATCGCCTCCTTATACTTCAATCACCGTCACCACAACCCAAAACGTAAGCGAGGAATATTCATGCACCCATGTATCTAATGTTTTATGAATGATTTTAGGGTTTCATCATGGAGAATGAGAGAAAGCCATCGAAATGAAGGGGCAGAACATGAACGAAGAGAATCGCAGCGAGAGAGAAGAAGAAGAATTGAAGAAACGGCGCCGCGAGAATATTAGGGTTTTGGAACCCTAAATGTTTCTTTTGGTTACAGTTTACACCAACCGGGTTGGGTCCGGGAGTGATGACCGGCCCAACCCCTTTTATTTTTCATTTTTCTTTTTTTTTTGTTTTTTTTATAATTAATATTATGTTAAAAATGTTTTTTTAAAATAAATAAAAGTAAAAATCCTTTTTTATAATAATAAACAAAAAAAACTTTGTTCTAAATAACTTAAAAATTTTTTAAAAAAAATAAATAAATAAAATTTAAAACCTTGTAAGATCAAAATTTTTATAATTAAACTAAGCTGTTTTTTAACCTTTATATATTAAAACTTTTTCCTTAAATTTAAAAATTGAAAACCTTTTCTTATGTCAAAAATAAACAATAAAAATCTCAAAACTTCGCGTTTTCGTTTCACAATCTTTCTGACTATTGTTCGTTTTCGCCCACTAACGTTGTTTTGTTCGTTTTGCAGTTTATTGTGTTTACCGCTATTTATTTTATTTTATTATTGTTCAATTCAAATGTCATTACCATATTGTAACTGCTCCTCTCATGTAACCTCGCGAACCCTAACAATCGCGCTTTAATTTCTGTCTTTAAGTTTCTGCTTGTATGGCTTACTGTCTGCATTTTTTATTTCTGTTTGCATGATTCAATTATCTCACACTTCCACCAATATTTTGTCACCTTGCACACCTCCGAAGGAATTAGGTCTAGCCGTTTGACCACCGTATCAATAGTCCTCAACTCCAACCCTTACAACTCTTACAAACCCTAATTTTCACAAATGCCTCGCCGCAGGCAAGATTACAAAATTACCCCTTTACCCTAGCATTAGGTTAAGGAGCCGCCGCGCTCATTTTAGGGTTTCCCGCCGTGGAATCCCTAATTTAACCCTAACTACAACTTAACAATTCAACGTAGATATTTGGAGTTTCTATACTTCACGTAAGCGTGTCCTTAAGATGCGTTTATTCCCCTTGAGACCTTGACCACAGTCAAGAAGTCTCTAACCTCCCTTTTGAGGGGAACTACGATTACTATGATTCTACTCCCGTAAGGATACGTAGGCACAAGATGCGATGTCTTGCCGAGTAAACTTAGAATTAACCCCTAGGTCTTTTTTCTCACTTTTTAATCCTTTGTACATATACCTTAAGCAAATAAATAAAGCAAATAGTAAACATCTGAACAAAAGGTTCCTGTAGAGTACTACAGAAGTTTAGGGTGCTAATACCTTCCCTAAGCTTAATCAACCCCCGAATCCTAGAATCTCCCCGCATTGTGTTTACGATGCAAAAATAGGTTTTCCCTCTTTTGACCTTTTCCTTCGGATAAATCAAAGAGCGGTTGTGAATTGAATTGCGATTCAAACTCATTAATAGTTTGTGATCCTATTTCCACCGCAACAGAAAATGGCGACTTCACTGGGGACTTTCTAAGCTTTTGAGGGTTATCCCTAATTTGTTCATATTTATTACTATTTGTTTTGCTATTCATTTGCATGTATATATTGTGCTCTGATTTGGGACTGTTCCTTGTGTTGTGAGATAAGTCCTACGCCCGGACTAGTGACATTATTATAGGATGAGGATATATTCGATGAGGCTTATAGGGAGTGAATCCCGACCAAGCTGATTCGAGAATCACCGCTCAGTTGAGACCTTTTCGAAAATGGTTCGGTTGAACAAGTAGTCGTGAAAACTTTTTCCATGGTCGATTAGAGTCTGTGATATTGGGAACCGTAGTACCTTAACACCACCTTGGCCTTATTTAGGACGTAGTGCAGGAACTATGTGGGAGTAGTCCTACAATGGTTGCTACGCGATACTACACTCAAAAGAAGTTCTCTTGAGAATATTATTAACCCCCGAGTCAATCGGAAGGTTGATAATATCCGAAAGATGGGCTGATGATTTTGGGCACTTTTCAGAACCTTGTTCGGCAGGTACAACTAACCTATAGTACACTCCTTTTGGGATGGGTAGACCTTAACTCCATTCATGTCCTTTAACCTAGGACTTTGTGTATTCATGTGCATTGCATCCATAAAGCATCCCATTGCATTGTATTTCGTGGAATTCAAACATCATTTATATCGCAGGATACCATAAATAAAAAAATAAAAATGAAAAATAAGAAAAGATTTCCTTGGTATCCCACGACATTCGTAAATGTTTGAATTCCATGAAACCTCCATTTGCATTCGCATTATAGCATCATATGTTTTCCTGCATTGCATGTGTCTTCCGTTTTCTCATGTTCGGTTCTCTCGCCTTCCAGTTTCGTCACCCTGAGTCCTCGGCACCAGTACAATACTAGAGCTTAAACTCGGAAAGAATGGAGGATCAGACAAAGGAGATTGATCGCCTTAGCAACGAACTTGAAGACCTGCGAGGGGGTATGGGGCGTATGATGGAATTGTTACATGTCATGAACGCTAAGATGGATACCCAACCCACTGTTGTTTCCGAGATTACCGGCGTTACTGTGGACCCTCCACCAAATGTTACCGTAGCAAGGGACCCACCTTATGGCCTTGCTCCAGGTTTTGTGCCTCCTCAAGCCACTGTTCCGATTAATCAGCCTGTTCAACAAGCCGTTCCTTTATTTTCTGAAGTTTCTAGGGGGGCTCCTATCTTTGCACCACCTGTTGTGCACACCCGTGTGCAACCGTATTTCATTGAGACCGTCTTTGATAATCTTGATGAGAATGTTGAAGGTTATGAGAAACATGACAAGCTTCGTGAGGAAGTAGACACTATCGTTCAGAGATTGAGGAAGGTAGAGGGCGATCGAATTTTTAGGGCTGCTGCAAGGGACGTTTGTTTGGTCTCAGGTTTGGTTATTCCCCCGAAGTTCAAAACTCCGAACTTCGATCGCTATGAAGGTGCCACTTGTCCTAAGAGTCATCTGATCATGTACTATCGCAAAATGGCTGCCCATGTTGAGAATGATAAATTGATGATTCATTGCTTCCAAGACAGTTTGAAGGGTGCTTCTTCCAAGTGGTACTTAACTTTGGACCAATCTCGCATTAAGACTTTCCAGGATTTATCTGACGCTTTCATCAAACACTACAAGTACAATATGGATCTGGCTCCTGACAGAAGACAGTTGCTGAGTATGTCACAAAAGAATTCTGAATCATTCAAAGAGTACGCTCAAAGGTGGAGAGAGATTGCTTCGCAAGTAGAACCTCCTTTGACCGAGAAAGAGTTAGCTGATTGGTTTGTCGACACTGTTCGTCCAGAATTTTACGAAAGGATGGGGGGTAGTGTGACTTCAAATTTCTCTAACATCGTTGATGTGGGTGTCAAGATTGAATTGGGTATGAAAAGCGGTAAAATGACAAATACTCATGGTGTTTCAAAGGATCAGCCGGAGAAACCTTCGTACAGCTCTCAGAAGAAGAAAGAAGGTGAGACTAATGCTATATCCTCTGGTAGACGAAGAGACCAATTTTATCAATATCCGCAAGGTTATGCTCAACCTCAAGGGTATCCGATTCAATATGCTCAACAACCCTATGTGGCAGCTGTTGCACCTTCTTTCAATCAACAGGTTCCTATGTATCAACCTATGCAACAATCTCCTGTTTATCCGCCTCCTAACTATCAACAGGCGCCCAACGCTCCTGCCCATCAACAGCCAAAGAATCCAGCTCCTCGCCAGAATGTTCCTAACAAGAGACAGTATAAACCTTGTCCGCCGATTCTAATGACTTTCACCGAGTTATATCCCTCATTAGTCAAGCAAGGGCTAATCACTACTCGAGCTTTGGGTCCGCCTCCTAATCCGCTGCCCGCCAATTACAACGCCACTGCTCATTGTTTATTTCATGAGGGTGCGCCTGGTCATGATCTAGAGAACTGTTATGCTCTCAAAAGTCTTGTCAGGGATCTGTTAGAAAAGAAGATTTTGTCGTTTGAAGATCCTCAACCGAATGTTAAGAAGAACCCTTTTCCTAACCATGAGAGTGTTAATGCCGTTAGTGCTGATTCTGAGGAAGGTTATGTCCTTGATGTTGTTCAGATTAAGACTCCTCTTAAGATATTCCATTCGAAACTGTTTGAAGCCAGTCTAGTAGATACTTCCCACGTCGCATGCGCAAGTTGTGATGCCAGTATTAAGGGTTGTGTGTTTGGTTCAGAATGATGTTCAGAGGTTAATTGATGA
>CAWUDS030005876.1:37500-44264 GCA_963859935.3 Lathyrus sativus | reverse complement strand
ATATCATAAAAGATATTTAAATAAAAACAGAAATACTATACTGTAATTCGAAATATATTTCGAAAGCATTGTAGTAGTGAATTATTACTGTACTATATAAAATGAATTGGAACAAAATATTTCAGAATTTTATTTTGACTTATCAACTTATATTTTTTTTCGTTCCTTTTTTCTTCTTCCCTTCGAATCTTAAAATCGAAGAGTTAAGTGAATAAAAAAAACCAAAGGAGGCTCATGGCTAAGGGTAAAGATATCCGAATAACTGTTATTTTAGAATGTACTAGTTGTGATAAAAAGAGTGTTAATAAGGAATCGAGAGGTATTTCTCGATATATTACTCAAAAGAATCGACACAATACGCCTAGTCGATTGGAATTGAGAAAATTCTGTCCCTTTTGTTGCAAACATATGATTCACGCAGAGATCAAGAAATAGAGAAAATGGATTACTTGTGTATTACCCTTAGGAGGTAAATTGAAAAAATTAAATAACATAAAAATGAATTATATAGATATCAGAGAAATTATCTTCTCTATATTCTATAAATAAAATTCTATAACATGAAATTATATACATATATCATTATATAGGATCTATTTCCTTATATAAAAAATAAAATTTATTAAAAAAAAAAAAAAAAAATAAGAATATATATAACTAAAACAAATCCTTTGTTTTATAACAAACGGGATTTTCGGTATAGGAATAAACAAACCATGGATAAATCTAAGCGACTGTTTGTTAAATCATCTAAGCTACTGTTTGTTAAATCGAAGAAGAAGAAATCAATTCGTAGGAGGTCGCCCCTAATCCAATTTGGGGATCGAATTGATTATAAAAACTTGAGTTTACTTTTCAAACTTGTCACTCGAGAAGGCAAAATTTTATCTAGACGTGTTAATAAATTGACCTTAAAACAACAACGATGGATTACGATTGCTATAAAACAAGCTCGTATTTTATCTTTGTTACCTTTTGGAAGTTCGTCACCTCTTCTTAAAATTGCAAAAAAAAAATATGAAAAAAAATATGAAAAAAAAAAAAAATATGAAAAAAGCAAGTCGATTACTAGAACTCCTGTTCTAAAAAAAAAAAAATAGAGTTACTTTACTTCATTAATTGAATCTAAACTCAAAGTTTATGCGGATTGGTATTTTTTTTTGAGCGTGGTTTATTATTTTCATAATTCATATGAATTCTATTTTATCATACAAATCTCTTTTATTCTACCACCTTCCCGGAGTTCACTCTCCGGGGAAGTTTTATTAATGATATCGTTGGCAATCGTAAAAAGACAATTCCCCTTTAATATAGCTATTTGTGCAACGATTTTACGATTAAGAAGCAATTGATTCTTGTACAGATTATACATTAAATTACTATAGTAGATTTTTTCTTTATTCTGTCGAATTATTGCATTTATTCGACTGATCCACAAACTTCGAAAGTCCCTTTTTTTCCTATCTCTATCCCGCTGAGACGAAACCAAAGCTTTTCTTCTCTGTTGCGAAATAGTTCGAGTAAGAGCTCCGCGAAAGCTTGATGTAAAGGAACGACTTTTTGTCCTCCGTTTTCGAGCGATGGATCCTCGTTTAGTTCTGATCATTGGATAAATGAGACTTCGATGAATAACTATTTTGATTTTTTCTTTCAGTTATTCTTTTATCCTTTCTAGTATATTACTAACAACATGGATTCTTCCAATATATAAAATAAAAATTCCAATGGCTTTTGCTACTATAACCTTCCCAACCACGATTTTTTTTCATTTTTTCTAAGTATAAGTATTGAAACTCTAAATAATAACTTCTATTGATACTAGGTATGCCAAAAACCATAGTAAATAAAATAAACAAAGAAATGGTGGGTTCCATCGTTTCTATGATTACTTGTTAAACGGTGAGGTCCTCTCTATACACCGGAGCCCCTTCCTTCATTGAATCTTGATTCAATCAATGTTATTGTGAATTTGTACAGTTCACACTTCTGGGCTCTACCCATGAAATATCTAGTAATAGGTCTTTCACAATGAAATCTAGCTATACAGTAACGGTATTTAAGTATGAAGATTAGCTGGGTAGTTGACCCTCTTAGTCCGTTCTAAATTTAGGGCATAATTTGTTTTTCTTTCAAATAGGATTTTTCCCGCTTAATGGGAAACTACTTTATCCCCAAGGGGAATATACTTTGCATCTTAAATTGAAAATGAAGGTGATTTGGTTTGCACCAATTGAGAAACCATAAATTTGATACAAAATTTATACACAATAGAATTATATATATACAATTCTTATTAATAGAATCGATTTTTTAATTTGAGTATATGATCTAAACGAGTCGCACATACACCCTATTACATGTTCCTCGGCGTTGAGGGCATCCCCGAAGAGCGGGAGATTTTGTTACAGTCCGGATTGGCTGTCTTGCGTTTCTAATAAGTTGTTTTATAGTTGGCATGGTGAATCATATACATAATGAGCTGGTTTCGATCAATCCTAACCCAATAATTTCCATTTAGAATTTATTCGACTCTATGAAATCTGGTTGTTAAGACGATTAAAAAGAGAAAAGACAACATCTCATGCATGTATTTATTAGGAATAAATCTGTGTTTATTAGGGACAAAGGTTTAGGAATAAATCCACTATTCCCAGAAGAAAAAAAATAGTGGGGACAGAAATAGTTTGAAAGCAAATTCTGTGTTTAGTAGGAATAAAAAGGACAGAAATAGTCCAAACATCAATATTGATTCCAACTATCAATATTGACATATGCAAATTTTGCATTTAAAAAAAAGAATCTGCTCCGGAATCAAAAATTGCTTCCGTAGGCAAAGAATCTGATACGGAATCAATAATTCCGTAGGCTTGGGCTTCTTCGGGTGACATAAAATGATCCCTTTCCAGGTCTTTAGATATCTGCCATACCGGTTTGCGTGTTCTTTGCGAATAAATAGCTGTTATTGTTTCTCGAAGTATCACCATTTCATCTGCTTCCAGCATACATTCTCCTGATGGTCCCTCATAAGGGGCACTATGAGGTTGATGGATCATTACCCTGATAGTATAATATATTTTGGTTTTTTCTCTCAATCTTGACTTAAAAAAATAAGAAAGAAGGGATATTCAAAAGAACTTCAATTTAAATTGAAAGCCGTACAGGCAAGCATCTTTTGGATTTTTTATATAGCATACGGCTCTATACTTTTAATTTTTCATTTTTTTTACCTTTCATTGAAGAAATAAAAATATATATATATATATACCGGGTCTATCAGACCCAGATCAGTAAAGAATCCAATAACCATCTTTCTTTTTTTTTTTTTTAGAATATTTTAAAAAATTTAAAGACTATGATGATTCCGTTGCTCTCTTAATTTCGTGTAGTTTTTGATTCAGCAATCCCAAAGTTTCTTTTTTTTTTTTTCAAATGAAGTAAAAAAAAAATCGTGACACTAAAAGAGGCTCTAATTAATAGATAAGAGGAAATATAAAATTGTAAATACCCCTTCCCCTTTTTCCTACTACTCTTTCGATATAGAATCGAATGATTTAAAAAAAAATTATTTTTGCATATCGAACTCAGAGTGCCATGCTTTTTTTACTTCATATTGGCGTAGGCATAGTCTTCTTCTACAAATAAGAATCATTGGCGCCAAGCGTGAGGAAATGCTAGACGTTTGGTAATTCCGCCTCCTGCCAAAATAAGAGATGCCATTGAAGCGGCTAATCCCATGCATATTGTATGTACTTGTGCTTCTACAACTTGCATAGTATCAAAAATGGCCATTCCAGACATAACCTCTCCGCCGGGAGAATTTATAAACAGATACAAATCTTTGTTCTTGTTCTCTAAACTGAGATATATCATCATACCAGCAACTTGATTTGCTAGTTCACTCTCAATCTCGTCACCTAAAAAAAGAAGTCTGCTGTAAAAAAGTTGATGGTATAAGTCAACCCAAGTAGCTTCATCCTCGCCAGGAATTTGAAAGGCTACCTTTGGAACACCCACTGGCATAAAAAAATGATGCAGTTGCCTGACATCAGCATATTACTTTAATATAAAATTGTGCAGAGTACAGAATGAGTTTATTTTGTTAAAAATAATTTTTATTTCGCCAGATAACATAAAAAAAAAACAAGCCTAAAATAAGGGCAAGTTTTTATGAATAGGTCATTCTTGGATATGTGTCTACTGATATTGATATTATTGTTACGTGTTACTGGACGACTAATGAATTGAATTCTGGAAAATGAAATTCAAGAAGGGATTCTAACAAAAAGGATCTTCGACAACCCCCAAAAAGTATATTTCTATGTTTCCTATCGAATTGAATTCTAGAAATATTATTATTTCCTTCATGAATTATATTATTAGAAATCAATTCATGCTATTCACCACATTTTCATTGATCCTCCATTTATAGTCCGAAGCTAAGAAAGAATCAATGTAAAGAACCCCTATCTTATATTATAGTCTTAAACTTTGAGGAATTTTCGATTCAGTACATCGAAACAACCAGAAAAAAAGAAATTTTATTTGGTAGTAGTTGATCTTGTCACTGATTGTGAAATTTCGTTGCTGTCTTCGAAGAAGGATAGCTATACTGATTGCGTCGATTCAAAAGAGACCCTTGGTACTCCATTGCCGATCGTAACCAAAAATAAAATTTCAGTCAATTTATACTTACTGATCTGATCTTTTATGGAATCGATCCCCCTTTGACTGTATAAGAATATGTGGAGCTCGGCATGTCTGGAAGCACAGGAGAACGTTCTTTTGCTGATATTATTACCAGTATTCGATACTGGATTATTCATAGCATTACTATACCCTCCCTATTCATTGCGGGTTGGTTATTTGTCAGCACGGGTTTAGCTTACGATGTATTTGGAAGCCCCCGTCCAAACGAGTATTTTACAGAAACCCGACAAGGAATTCCTTTAATAACTGGCCGTTTTGATTCTTTGGAACAACTCGATGAATTTAGTAGATCTTTTTAGGAGGCTCCAATGACCATAGATAGGACCTATCCCATTTTTACAGTACGATGGTTGGCTGTTCACGGACTAGCGGTACCCACCGTTTCTTTTTTGGGATCAATATCAGCAATGCAGTTCATCCAACGATAAACCTAATCCGAATTATAGAGCTATGACACAATCAAACCCAAATGAACAAAATGTTGAATTGAATCGTACCAGTCTCTACTGGGGTTTATTACTCATTTTTGTACTTGCTGTTTTATTTTCAAATTATTTCTTCAATTAATAGAAATTAAGATAATAGTATATATATTAGGAATTCTCTTATCCTATTCGGAAGGATCTCATTTCATAATTATCTATGACTGTTTAGGTCTCTAGTATGACTTACTACTTGATCAAATGTGGAGGAAAGTGGGATAAATAAATGGCCAATACTACTGGAAGAATTCCTCTTTGGATAATAGGTACTGTAGCTGGTATTGTTGTGATCGGTTTAATTGGTATTTTCTTTTATGGTTCATATTCCGGATTGGGATCATCCCTGTAATAATCGGATGAATTTCGTTTTCGAAATGAAAGCATAAGAACTCAACAGGGATCCACTCTTTCTTTGATGAATTCGAGGGGGTCCCGTTGAGTTATTCATAATCAGAATATTTTGGTAATTGAGTCAATAGATAACTTTATTCTATGTTTCCAAAAATTCCATTTCCTTTTTTTAGGATCTTAATGAAAAAGGAACTTCATTAATTGGTTCAAAACATTTTTTCTGGATAATATCTGTCGAAACTTTTTCTTTCAACTTGAAAGAAAAATAAAAGAAAGAAGCAATTAGTTGATTTACTTCTTCTGGGTGGCCCAATAATATATAATAATTATAGTGTGTAAGAATTGGGAATTCTAGAATCTATTTTCTAGCGGTCAAATATTCTGTAGAACCAAACCTTTTTGATACTAATGATACTAACGGAATCTTACTAGAAGTCTTTTTTTTGACATTAAATGAAATTCATAGTAAAAAAAATATTAATATCAAATTAGAACTATTAAAAAAAAAAATAAATCGAAATATTCAATTTCATTAAGCTAACAAATATGGAAAAAATGCAGAAGCGTTCATATATTGGACATAAGTTTGTATAGAAGGTTTTTCTTCTATCGCTTCGCCAACGAAACGAAAAATGGAATTCTATTCCCCGTCCTACCTATCCAATCTAATTCAAGACCCAATCAGTAGACAGACACTACAGCAGTAGTAGAGTGAAAAGACTTTGACTTCAAGATTGATCTATTCCTTTTTATTTCACTACTCGAATTCATTTTTCATGGAATCCGAGACGCAAAGATTGAAAGCATTTTAATGCGTAGAATTTTGAATCAAACAAGTCTCAAGACAAGAACGCTTTCCCTTGCTTCCACATGGAAAAAAGACAAAGTTTTTGTATGAACAAAACGGAATACATTATCTTGTCGATCAGGCGACACCCGGATTTGAACTGGGGAAAAAGGATTTGCAGTCCCCTGCCTTACCACTCGGCCATGCCGCCAAAAAACCTGATAAAAAAAAAATGGATCAGAATATCCCTCCTCTCCAAAAAACCAACGTATACCTTTTCAGTCACAAAAGAAAAGTAAAAATTTCGGGACAAATAGCAAGCAACCATTAATTACAAATTCCGGAAGAATTCAGGAATCTTGATTTTTTAGAATCCTTCTCTATTTCCATTATAAGAAGAACTGTTAATATATGTCAACTCCAGAATATCCATTTTC
>CAWUDS030005876.1:0-32500 GCA_963859935.3 Lathyrus sativus | reverse complement strand
TGTATCAATGAAATGTTGCTTGGTCTTTATTGATAACTTGAGTAAAGAGTAAACCTTTTTGATTTTAGATTAGAGGTTTTCCAAAATTGGAAAGCGGAAACCCCTTTCTTTATCTTTAATTGTGTGCAAATACTTTAGCCGGATGAGAGGAAACCCTCATGTCCGATTTTAAAGGGGGCGATCCATCTTATTGGATCCTATCCAAATTTTTCTTTTGCTAGGCCCGTAGTTAAAAAACCAACTTTCTTACGATTACGAGGTTCATTCGAATATGAAATCCAATCCTGGAAAGACAGTATCCCACTCTTTTTTGATACTCAAGGTTTCGATACATTTCGAAATAGAGAAATTTCTAGTGGAGCGGGTGCTATACGACAACAATTAGTTGATCTGGATTTAAGAATTATTATGGATTCTTCGTTGCTAGAATGGAAAGAATTAGGAAAAGAGGGGTCCAATGACAAATGGAAAAATCAAAAAGTTCGAAGAAGAAAGAATTTTTTGGTTCGACGCATGGGATTAGCTAAGCATTTTCTCCTAACAAATATAGAACCAGAATGGATGGTTTTATGTCTCTTACCAGTTCTTCCTCCCGAATTGAGACCAATTATTCAAATAGATGGCGGTAAACTAATGAGTTCGGATATTAATAAACTCTATAAAATAGTTATCTTTCGGAACAATACTCTTATTGAGCTATTAAGAACAAGTGGATTTACACCAGCGGAATTAGTAATGTCTCAAGAAAAATTGGTACAAGAAGCCGTGGATGCACTTCTTGATAATGGAATCCGCGGACAACCGATGAGGGACGGTCATAAGAAAGTTTACAAATCGTTTTCCGATATAATTTCGGGCAAAGAGGGAAGATTTCGAGAGACTCTTCTTGGAAAACGAGTTGATTATTCGGGGCGTTCTGTTATTGTCGTAGGTCCATTACTTTCATTACATCGATGTGGATTGCCCCCCGAAATAGCAATAGAGCTATTTCAGACATTTCTAATTCGTGGTTTAATTCGAAACCATATTGCTTCGAACATAGGAGTTGCTAAGAGTCAAATCCGGGAAAAAGAACCAATTGTATGGGAAATACTTCACGAAGTTATGCGGGGACATCCAGTATTGCTGAATAGAGCGCCTACTTTGCATAGATTGGGCATACAGGCATTTCAACCCATTTTAGTAGAAGGACGTGCTATTTGTTTACATCCATTGGTGTGTAAGGGATTCAACGCAGACTTTGATGGGGATCAAATGGCTGTTCATGTGCCTTTATCTTTGGAGGCTCAAGCAGAAGCTCATTTACTTATGTTTTCTACTACGAATCTCTTGTCTCCGACTATTGGGGATCCTATTTCTGTACCAACTCAAGATATGCTTATTGGACTTTATGTATTAACTAGCGGAAATCGTCGAGGTATTTGTGCAAACAGGTATAATTGGTTTAATTGCAGAAATTCTCAAAATGAAAAAATGAGCAATAATAACTTTAAGAACTTGAAGTATATGAAAAAAAAAGAACCCTGTTTTTGCAATTCCTATGATGCAATTGGAGCTTATAGACAGAAAAGAATAAATTTGGATAGTCCTTTTTGGCTCCGGTGGCAAATACATCAATGCATTATGTCTTCAAGAGAAGTTCCTATCGAAGTTCACTATGAATCTTTTGGTACCTATTATGAGATTTATGAGGATTATTTAGTAATAAGAAGTATAAAAAAAGAAATTCGTTGTATATACATTCGAACCACTATTGGTCATATTTCTTTTTATCGAGAAATCGAAGAAGCTATACAAGGTTTTTCTCGAGCCGATTCATCATATAGTATCTAATCATATAGATGGTTAGTGTTGGTATCCACGCTAAGTAAATTTAGGATACTGGTGTAAATTCAGGTCAACTAGCATCTTTTCAATTTTCTACGTAAATAAACATAAAGAAAAGGGAGTTTTCCAATCATTCACTCAAATCTATTGTCGTCGAACCGAATACCACTGAGTGGAATATGGAGGGACTTATGGCAGAAGGGACCAATCTAGTCTTTCACAATAACGTGATAGGTGGAACTGCCATTAAACGACTTATTAGCAGATTAATAGATCATTTCGGAATGGCATATACATCACACATCCTGGATCAAGTAAAGACTCTAGGATTCCATCAAGCTACTGCTACATCTATTTCATTAGGAATTGATGATCTTTTAACAATACCTTCTAAAGGATGGCTAGTCCAAGATGCTGAACAACAAAGTTCCGTTTTGGAAAAACATAATCATTATGGGAATGTCCATGCGGTAGAAAAATTACGCCAATCCATTGAAATATGGTATGCTACAAGCGAATATTTGCGACAACAAATGACTCCCAATTTTAGGATGACTGACCCCTTTAATCCAGTCCATATAATGTCTTTTTCAGGAGCTAGAGGAAATGCATCTCAAGTACACCAATTAGTCGGAATGAGAGGATTAATGTCAGATCCACAAGGACAAATGATTGATTTACCCATTCAAAGCAATTTTCGTGAAGGACTGTCTTTAACAGAATATATAATTTCTTGCTACGGAGCCCGTAAAGGGGTTGTAGATACTGCTGTACGAACATCAGATGCTGGATATCTTACACGTCGACTTGTTGAAGTGGTTCAACACATTGTTGTACGGCGAACAGATTGCGGTACCATCCGTGGGATTTCTGTAAACATCCGAAATGGAATGATGCCAGAAAGAATTTTGATACAAACATTAAATGGTCGTGTAGTAGCAGACAATATATATATAGGTTCACGGTGCATTGTCGTTAGAAATCAAGATATTGGAATTGGACTTATCAATCGATTCATAACTTTTCAAACACAACCCATATTTATTCGAACCCCCTTTACCTGTAGGAATACGTCGTGGATCTGCCGATTGTGTTATGGGCGGAGTCCTATTCATGGGGACCTGGTAGAATTGGGAGAAGCTGTAGGCATTATTGCTGGTCAATCTATTGGAGAACCGGGAACTCAACTAACATTAAGAACTTTTCATACTGGTGGAGTATTCACAGGGGGTACTGCTGAATATGTGCGAGCCCCCTCGAATGGAAAGATAAAATGGAATGAGGATTTAGTTCACCCTACACGTACACGTCATGGATATCCTGCTTTTATATGTAATATAGACTTGTATGTAACTATAGAAAGTTACGATATTATACATAACGTCATTATTCCACCAAAAAGTTTTCTATTAGTTAAAAATGATCAATATGTAAAATCAGAACAAGTGATTGCGGAGATCCTCGCGGGAACATATACTTTTAATTTGAAAGAGAGGGTTCGAAAACATATTTATTCTGACTCAGAAGGGGAAATGCATTGGAGTACCGATGTGTACCATGCATCAGAATTTATGGATAGTAATGTACATATCTTACCAAAAACAAGTCATTTATGGATATTGTCAGGAAAGTCGTGCAGGTCTAATACAACCCATTTTTTACTTCACAAGGATCAAGATCAAATTACCATGGATTCACTTTCGAATGGAAAAAAAAATATTTCGAATCTTGTAGAAAGGAATAATCAAGTAAAACATAAATTCTTTGGTTTCCATACTTTTGGTACAAAAGAAAAGGGGATCAGCGATTATTCAATATTTAATCCAATCATATATATGGATCATTCTTATTTAATGTATCCCGCTATTTTTCACGATACTTTTTATTTCTTGGCGAAAAGGCGAAGAAATCGATTTCTTATTCCATTTCCATTCCAATCGATTCAAGAACGAAAGAACGAACTAATGTCCCCTTCCGGTGTCTCCATTGAAATACCTATCAATGGTATTTTTCCTAGAAATAGTATTTTTGCTTATTTCGATCATCCTCAACCCATTTTTCATAAAAGAAGATTTCATTGAGTATCGAGGAAGAAAAAAATTAAAGCCAAACTATCCAATTCAAGTAGGTCCCTTTTTTTTGATTCCCGAAGAAGTGCATATTTTACCCCAATCTTCTTCCCTAATGGTACGGAATAATAGTCTTGTTGGAAGAGGAACACCAATCACTTTCAATATAAGAAGTCGAGTAGGCGGATTGGTCCGATTAGAAAAGAAAAAAAAAAAAAAAATAGAATTAAAAATATTTTCTGGAAATATCCATTTTCCCAGAGAGATTGATAAGATATCAAGACACAGTCCCATCTTTATACCACCCGGAACGGTAAAAAAAAAAAAATGCAAGGAATCAAAAAAAAATAAAGATGGGATCTATGTCCAACGGATCGCAACTACAAAAAAAAAAAAATGCAAGGAATCAAAAAAAATTAAAGATGGGATCTATGTCCAATGGATCGCAACTACAAAAAAAAAAAAGAAAAAAAAAAAAATTGTTTTGGTTCGACCTGTAATTTTATATGAAATACCGGACACTATCCCTTTTGTAAAACTTTTTCCCCAAGATCTATTCCAGGAAAAGGATAATCTGGAACTAAAAGTTGTCAATTCTATTGGAAAATCCATTCGGGAAATTTCCGACACAAGGATTCCATTCCTTCGGACTTGTTTAGTCTTCCATTGGGATGACGGCAAAAAAAGTTCTTCGATTGAGGAGGCCCCCGCTTCCTTTATTGAAGTAAGTACAAATGGTTTGATTGAGTATTTTCTAAGAATTGACTTAGTAAAATCGAATACTTCATATATCAGAAAAAGAAATGACCCATCTGGTTTAGGATTGATTGGGGATAATAAATCGGATCGAATCAATCCATTTTTTTCTATTCATTCCAAGGGAAAAATTCAACAATCACTTAGCCAAAATCACGGAACTATTCGTATGTTGTTGAATAGAAATAAAGAATGCCGATCTTGGATAATTTTGTCATCATCTAATTGTTTTCAAATGAGACCATTCAACAATGTAAAATCTCACAATGGGATAAAAAAAGATCCTATAATTTCAATTAAGAAGAATAATAATTCGTTCGGCCCTTTAGGAATAGTTGCAAATTTATATTCACTTTATCATTTAATAACTCATAATCAGATCTCAATAATAAAAATTTTGCAACTTGACAAATTAAAGGAAATTTTTCAAGTAATGAAATATTATTTCATGGACGAAAATGAGAAAATTTGTAAACCCGATCTATACAGTAATATCGTTTTGAATCCATTCCATTTAAATTGGTTTTTTCTCCATTATTTTTCTTGTGAAAAAACGTTTCCAATAATAAGTCTTGGACAATTTATTTGTGAAAATATATGTATAGCTCAAATGAAAAATGGACCACACCTAAAATTAAAATCGGGTCAAGTTATAACAGTTCAAATGGATTCTGTAATAATAAGATCGGCTAATCCTTATTTGGCGACTCCAGAATCAACTATTCACGGCCATTATGGGGAGATCCTTTCTCAAGGAGATATTTTAGTTACATTCCTATATGAAAAATCGAGATCCAGTGATATAACACAAGGTCTTCCAAAAGTGGAACAGATATTCGAAATACGTTCGATTGCTTCAATATCCATGAATCTAAAAAAAAGAATTGATGCTTGGAACGAGTGTATAACAAAAATTCTCGGCATTCCTTGGGGATTCTTGATTGGTGCTGAGCTAACTATAGCTCAAAGTCGTATTTCTTTGGTTAATAAAATCCAAAAGGTTTATCGATCCCAGGGAGTACACATCGATAATAGACATATCGAGATTATTGTGCGTCAAATAACATCCAAAGTCTTGGTTTCAGAAGATGGAATGTCTAATGTATTTTTACCTGGCGAACTAATTGGATTATTGCGAGCAGAACGAACGGGGCGTGCCTTGGAAGAAGCCATTTGTTACCGAGCTTTATTATTGGGAGTAACAAAAACATCTCTGAATACTCAAAGTTTCATATCCGAAGCGAGTTTTCAAGAAACTGCTAGAGTTTTAGCAAAAGCCGCTCTTCGGGGTCGTATTGATTGGTTGAAAGGTCTTAAAGAGAATGTTGTTTTAGGGGGAATGATACCCGTTGGTACCGGATTCAAAAGAATAATGCACCGTTCACGGTCAAGGCAACATAACAAGATTAGCCGGAAAAAAAAATTATTCGAAGTCGAAATTGGAAATCTTTTGTTCCATCACAGAAAATTATTTAATTTTTCTCATTTCAGAGAATTTATGTGATACATTCGAAATATAGGATTAAATATAGTATTAAATGCTTCCTAACAGCGGATTCGACTCATCCATCCCCTGAAATATTTAAATGCAGTCATTGGATTTGGTAATTAAAGTATATTAAAAAATAATAAGAAATAGAAATCAAAGAATGGCCTGATTCTATATTAACGGCCGATCGTCTATAAAAGAGAAGGTTCCATCGGAACAATTATTTATTAGGATACTCGGTCTCTCTTTTTTTTTTTCATTTTTTTAAACAAAGTGTGGGGATAAATGACAAAAAGATATTGGAACATCACTTTGGAAGAGATGCTGAAAGCTGGGGTTCATTTTGGCCATGAGACTAGGAAATGGAATCCTCGAATGGCACCTTTTATATCGGCAAAACGTAAAGGTAATCATATTACAAATCTTACTAAAACTGCTCGTTTTTTATCAGAAGCTTGTGATTTGGCTTTTGATGCAGCAAGCAAAGGAAAACAATTTTTAATTGTTGGTACCAAAAGAAAAGTTGCCTATTCAGTAAGACGGGCTGCAATAAGAGCTCGATGTCATTATGTTAATAAAAAATGGCTCGGAGGTATGTTAACGAATTGGTATACTACAGAAACGAGACTTCGTAAGTTCAGGGACTTGAGAACGGAGCAAAAGACGGGGAAACTGAACTCTCTTCCAAAAAGAGATGCCGCTATGTTGAAGAGGCAATTATCTCATTTGGAAACATATCTAGGCGGTATAAAATATATGACAGGGTTACCTGATATTGTAATAATCCTTGATCAGGAAGAAGAATATAAGGCTCTTCAAGAATGTATCACTTTGGGAATTCCAACGATTTGTGTAATCGATACAAATTGTGACCCCGATCTTGCGGATTTGCCGATTCCGGCTAATGATGATACTATGGCTTCCATCGGATTCATTCTTAACAAATTAGTTTTTGCAATTTGTGAGGGTCGTTCTAGCTAGATACAAAATTATTGATTAATAATAAGATAAATCCATTTTTAGATTTGGTTGGGCGGTGATAAATTTTTGGAATTGGTTATTATAGCATTACAAAATTGTGTAAAAAGAAATATTTTTGGATTAGTAGGTATTCCAAATGGAAAATCCAAGTAAAATAAGGAAATGGTTGAATCAAAATAATTCCCTTTCAAGTTATCTTTTTTTATTTTAGAGGGCAATATGAATGTTCTATTATGTTACATCAACACATTAAACAGATTCTATGATATATCTGCTGTGGAAGTAGGTCAACATTTCTATTGGCAAATAGGGGATTTTCAAGTGCATGCTCAAGTACTTATTACCTCTTGGGTTGTAATTGCTATCTTATTAATTTCAACCATTCTAGTTGTTAGAAATCCACAAACTATTCCCACGTCTGGTCAGAATTTCTTTGAATATGTCCTTGAATTCATTCGAGACGTGAGCAAAACTCAGATTGGAGAAGAATATGGTCCATGGGTTCCGTTTATTGGAACTCTGTTTCTATTTATTTTTGTTTCGAATTGGTCAGGGGCACTTTTGCCTTGGAAAATTATAAAGTTACCTCATGGAGAGTTAGCTGCACCCACAAATGATATAAATACTACTGTTGCATTAGCTTTACTTACGTCAGTAGCCTATTTCTATGCGGGTATTTCAAAAAAAGGATTGGCCTATTTTGGTAAATACATCCAACCAACGCCAATCCTTTTACCGATTAACATCTTAGAAGATTTCACAAAACCCTTATCGCTTAGTTTTCGACTTTTCGGAAATATATTAGCGGATGAATTAGTAGTGGTTGTTCTTGTTTCGTTAGTACCTTTAGTAGTTCCTATCCCTGTTATGTTCCTTGGATTATTTACAAGCGGTATTCAAGCTCTTATTTTCGCTACTTTAGCTGCGGCGTATATAGGTGAATCCATGGAAGGGCATCATTGACTAGTTATCTAAATAGGATTTTAGACCGCGACTGGCTCGCGATAATCTACTTAAGGAACATTAATAAAATTAAGGAACATAAATCAAAAAATCCAAAAGAAATTATGAAAAGTTTTCATAACAATCAAAAAGTATAAAGAAAATGAAAACACTTATCAGGAAATTCAACAAAAAATAGAAATTCAATTAAAATAAAGGGTGGGGGGTCGAACTAGGCATATATATAATCTAATCGTTATAAAACAGCTGGGGGATTTCCGAGAATGATTCATTGAATCGAAGATACAATGAATTGGTTTACGATATGGAACAAACACATGTATATGTCATAGTAGATATTCATTAGTTATATATGACTATATATCTCAATTTGTCCTGCTACTACTCTAAATTTAGGTAGGGATTCAAAAAAAAGAGCTCTTCCATCTCTTGGAATTGTGAATGGAATATAAAATGACTGGAAAAATGAAATCAAAAAGAAAAAGAAAGGTTTAAACGAAATGTAAGATAAGACCCCAATTTGTATGTATTCACAAAAAACGACAAGGGTAGAAACGAAAAAAGTAAATATCGAAGTAATTGAGATAATTCAATCCAAATTCTTCAGTTTGAAATTTTGAATTACACTTCGACTAGATAAAGAGAAATAGGACGAATGAAATAATTAAGTCATATATTTTTTGTTGATTATATTATTAACTATTTCTTTATTTTATTTTGACATAGGAGAAACTTATCATGAATCCACTGATTGCTGCTGCTTCTGTTATCGCTGCTGGGTTGGCCGTCGGGCTTGCTTCTATTGGACCTGGAGTTGGTCAAGGCACAGCTGCAGGGCAAGCTGTAGAAGGGATTGCGAGACAACCGGAAGCAGAGGACAAAATACGGGGTACTTTATTACTTAGTCTGGCTTTTATGGAAGCTTTAACTATTTATGGGCTGGTTGTAGCATTAGCGCTTTTATTTGCCAATCCTTTTGTTTAGTTTAATATTTATTCAAAAAAATACATATTGTTTTTTTTTTCATGGATTTTCGTTGTTGCTCTTGCTAATTCTATTTCGATTTTACTGTTACAATTTTTTGCATTCGGATTAACATACTGATTTGCCTTCTTCCGTCCCTTTCATTAGTCCAATGACCCCCTTTTTATTTAGAAAGTGTTGAAAACAACTAAGTATTTTGCAATTTACATACGAACTAGTATTTATTTCTAAGAAATATCATTCCTTATAGGGAATCTTTCAATTGACTAACCAATTCCAAATATAGAATAGAATAGTCTTCTTAGTATCTTTTGATTCTTACTAATATTCATTATTAGTAAGAATCAAAATAGAAAGAATAAGTAAATATATTCATATTAAATAATTCGATTATAGAATAAACTATTATATACAAAAACGAATAAAAAAACTTGGAATCGTAGAAATAAATTTAGTCTATCCATAAGAGGAGATGTGATCATATGAAAAATATAACCGATTCTTTTCTTTGCTTCATTTCCTGGCCATCCGCCGGAAGTTTCGGGTTTGATACCGATATTTTAGCAACAAATCTAATAAATATAAGTGCAGTCCTAGGTGTATTGATTTTTTTTGGAAAGGGAGTGTGTGCGAGTTGTTTATTTCAAAGAATAGATTGGATCCAACCAACTGCACTTTTTTTGTTATAACTAGGAAAATGTGCATGATCCGGCGAATGACTTCTTACGAAATAACGAAAAAAATAGTTCAGAACCATAGCATTTCGCGATTCAGTGGTAAATCTACTTTGATTCTCTATCAACCAAGAATTTTGGAACATTACCATGGTTAAAGCTAACGAGTTTGAAGTTTCGACGCAGTCTAGTATTCTTTCTACCACTATGTTAATAGGGAAATTCTAATTTTTTCGATATAGAACACTCATGTCGATAAAATGACTTGAATTCTCTGTATGATGAAAAATAGGAAAAAAGGTGTTTTGTTTAACGCCTCCGTTTCTACTTTTCTACAATGCGGAATTGATGACCTACGTATAAATTAATCATAATTCTTTGGATTTCAAGAAAAAAAAACAACTTTGCTGACAATTATTTGTTTGCTCAGAAGAGTCCTCCAAATATTTGGGTCTTGTATTGATAATCATTTTCAAGATTTTTAGAAATAGAGAAAAGAGGATAGGCTCATTCCCTAATAAATAGGGGGGAATTTCCTATAAGGAATTGAGTGTGAGAGCCAAATGAATTGAAAGATTCATGTTTGGTTCGGGAAGAGATCATAGACATTTGGAAATGAATGGAAAGAGAATCTACTTTCATTAAGTGATTTATTAGATAATCGAAAACAGAGAATCCTGAGAACTATTCGAAATTCAGAAGAACTACGGGAAACAGCCATTGAACAGCTGGAAAAAGCCCGGGCCCGTTTCAGGAAAGTAGAAATGGAAGCAGATCGGTTTCGAGTGAATGGTTATTCCGAGATAGAACGAGAAAAATGGAATTTAATTAATTCCATTTATACAACTTTGGAACAATTCGAAAATTACAAAAATGAAACCATTCATTTTGAACAACAAAGGGCGATTAATCAAGTCCAACAAAGGGTTTTACAACAAGCATTACAAGGAGCTCTGGGAACTCTGAATAGGTGCTTAAACAACGAGTTACATTTACGTATGATCGCTGCTAATATTGGTATGTTTGGGGCGATCAAAGAAAAAAATAACTAATTAGTGGTTCTACTATAATAGAGAGTATGGAGAGGCCCTATTTTTGTTTTTTTTCGAAAAAGAATCCAATTAATAAAAATATTCATGGTACCCATTCGTGCAGATGAAATTAGTCAAATTATCCGTGAACGGATTGAGCAATATAATACCGAAGTAAAAATTGTAAATACAGGTACCGTACTTCAAGTAGGCGATGGCATTGCTCGTATTTATGGTCTTGATGAAGTAATGGCAGGTGAATTAGTAGAATTTAAAGAGGGTACAGTAGGCATTGCTTTGAATTTGGAATCCAAAAATGTTGGTGTTGTATTAATGGGTGATGGTTTGATGATACAAGAGGGAAGTTCCGTAAAAGCAACAGGAATAATTGCTCAGATACCAGTAAGTGAGGGTTATTTGGGTCGTGTTGTAAATGCCCTAGCTAAACCTATTGACGGTCGAGGAGAAATTTCAGCTTCGGAATCTCGGTTAATTGAATCTCCCGCTCCCGGTATTATTTCCAGACGTTCCGTGTATGAGCCTCTTCAAACGGGACTTATTGCTATTGATTCTATGATCCCTATAGGGCGTGGCCAGCGAGAATTGATTATTGGGGACAGACAAACAGGTAAAACAGCAGTAGCTACAGATACGATTCTCAATCAACAGGGACAAAATGTAGTATGTGTTTATGTAGCTATTGGTCAAAAAGCATCTTCTGTGGCTCAAGTAGTAACTACTTTACAAGAAAGAGGAGCAATGGAATACACTATTATAGTGGCTGAAACAGCAAATTCCCCAGCTACATTACAATACCTCGCGCCTTATACAGGCGCAGCTCTGGCTGAATATTTTATGTACCGTGAACGTCACACTTTAATCATTTATGATGATCCCTCCAAACAAGCACAGGCTTATCGCCAAATGTCTCTTCTATTACGAAGACCACCAGGTCGCGAAGCTTATCCCGGAGATGTTTTTTATTTACATTCGCGTCTTTTGGAAAGAGCCGCGAAATTAAGTTGTCAGTTAGGTGAAGGAAGTATGACTGCTTTACCAATAGTTGAGACCCAAGCCGGAGATGTTTCAGCTTATATTCCTACGAATGTCATTTCCATTACAGATGGTCAAATATTCTTATCTGCCGATTTATTCAATGCTGGGATCAGACCCGCAATTAATGTGGGTCTTTCCGTTTCCAGAGTTGGATCGGCGGCTCAAATAAAAGCCATGAAACAAGTCGCTGGTAAATTAAAATTGGAATTAGCACAATTCGCAGAATTAGAAGCTTTTGCACAATTCTCTACCGATCTTGAGAAAACTACGCAAAATCAATTGGCAAGAGGTCAACGATTGCGCGAGTTGCTTAAACAATCCCAATCATCTCCTATTACTGTGGAAGAACAGATAATAACTATTTATACTGGAACGAATAGTTATCTTGATTCATTAGAAATTCAACAGGTAAGGAAATTTCTCGTTAAGTTACGGGCTTATTTAAAAACGAATAAACCGAAATTCAACGAAATCATATCTTCGACCAAGACATTTACTGGGGAAGCAGAAGCCATTTTGAAGGAAGCTATTCAGGAACAGATGGAACTCTTTTTACTTCAGGAACAAGTAGAAAAAAATTGATTCCAAATTTCATACCTTTCTAGATAATTAGTCTCTTTCCATATTTCAAAAAGAATAATAAAGAGAAGAAATTCACAATATAGTTTTCGAAATATACGAATTCAAGTAATATATATGCAATTGCAATAAATTCAATATGTAATAAATTTGCGTCCAATAGGATTCGAACCTATACCAAAGGTTTAGAAGACCTCTGTCCTATCCATTAGACAATGGACGCTTTTCTTTTTTTCTTTCCCTTTTCACGAAAATTTCGTGAAAAGGGAAAGAAAAAAAAGAATTCTATAAAATACTCCTCCATCTATCTGAATATCGAAATAATAATTATTCTAAATTCTAAATAGAATAAGACGAAATGAAATCATTCCAATTGAATATTCATAACTAAAACTAACTAAAGAAATTTACTAAATAAAAAATAGAATAGAATATATAGAGAAATAGAATATAAGCGGGTAGCGGGAATCGAACCCGCATCATTAGCTTGGAAGGCTAAGGGTTATAGTCGACGTTTATGAATGAACGTCTCTAATTCAAAACCGAACGTGAAACTTTTGTTTCATTCAGCTCCTTTACAGAATAATTTTAGAGATAGATGGAATACATGAAAAAAAAATGACCCATAACATCTATGTCAGCCTTTCGGTATGAATAGAATTCACGTTGCTTTTTAGATGATCCCTATAGAAAGAAAAGGAGTATTTGAACAATCTCTTTTTTTTCTAGTTACTTCGTTCTCTATTTCTATTTGATAGAATCTTTAGGAAAAGAATAAAATTTCCGTCGAGCTAAAAAAATATATTGATGTTTCTAGTAAACTAAAAAAATCGTTTAATAGCTATTTTGCTTCACTCTCTCCTATACAAAAAAAATAAAAAAAAATGGGAAGATTTAGTTACGATTGGAAACTAATTTTAGATATCTTTCTCCCTGGATCCTTTACTTATATTCAAAAATTGGGATTCTTGTGCAAAAACTTATGTTTCATAATTTTAGAATAAATTCTAAATTGTATACAAATTACGATAATGTATATTATTCCTCGAATTGCTCGTTGAGAGGTATAAAGGATGAAATCCCTAAAAGTAAGAAATAAAGTTTTTGATCGTGATATGAATCACGAAAGGGACCCCTTAACTATTAAGGGATCGTTAGAACGAATCGCACTTTTACCACTAAACTATACCCGCTACAATACCATTTTTGTATATAAAAAGATCTTTTGTCGAACAAGGGAATCAGTCATAAATAATTCTGAAATAGGTGCAGAATTTTATGATAAATAGAGTGTTTACATGTTTCGTAAAGGCCCCCTAATGAAATTTAGAAAAGGGGGCAAATCTCATTTTTGGATTTTATTTTTGGATTTTGTTGAAGGTATTTTGACAGATAGATCTCGACAAAATTACTAAACTAAATTCATAACACAAAAATGCATTATGCAATGCAAGAATCCATAGTTCTATTTCGTTTTTTAGATACGTTACCTGATTCATTCGTATGAGATACGATCACAAAGTTATTTTTATTTTTGTTTGATCATATTAAAATGTTTGAATTAATTAAAAGTTTGTTTCAAATCTGATACAGAAAAATAAATCGTTGTTATCCAGGATTCATGGGAAAAAAGAGCTGTGCCAGTACCTAGCTGGACTCTGGTTGGATAAAAAAACAAACTAAAAAAGAAAATATAAAATTATAGATTTAGATTATCTATTTAGTATAATGATTTATATCTATTTAGTATAATTATTTATTACTATCGTATTTAGTATATATATATACAATTAATATATAACTCAATCTATATTTATGAGTTAATATAGAATTAGAATCAAATAGAAAAAAGATAGATAAAATATATCAAATGAAGATCCATATCAAATAAATATTGAAGCCTTTTTTCGAGCCCTGCGAGGTATCATAAGCATAATAATTCCATTCTTTGAATTGGGGAGAGATGGCTGAGTGGACTAAAGCGTCGGATTGCTAATCCGTTGTACGCATTTTTGTACCGAGGGTTCGAATCCCTCTCTTTCCGTTTATTGATGATTTGCCATTTTTTTCTTTTGAACTTATGGAATTTCTTTTTTTTTTATTCCCTGTTTGTTTCATTTTTTACTAGTTCTTTTTGACTAGTTAAAGATCGAAAATAGATAGAAAAACAAAAAATAGTTCAAAATCAAGCACAAGTAAGGGAAAGAAAAAAGATTTTCTTATTCTTCACGTCCAGGATTACGTCCGGGATCATTAGATAGAAATCCGAAGATGAAAAGAGAAACAAAGAATATCACTATCGTGTAAACAAATAGTTTTAGAGTAAGCATTACAAAATCTCCAAGATAATTAAAAAAAAAAAACGACAGAGAAAGAGAATAGATTCTCTTCTATTTCATATTATGTTTCCTTAAAAAAGTTCCAATTTGAGTTTTCTAATAAATTCTTACTTTTTTTAGGACATTATTCAAATGAAAGATCTTATCGAAAACTTACAGCAGCTTGCCAAACAAAAGCGAAGAGAAAAAAGAGTAAGGGTATTACTGGCATAAAATCTACAATTGGAGTCAAAAAAGCATAAGCTTCAGGTAATTTCCCCAAGAAAAAACTACTTGAATAAAGGACAGAGTTAATACAGACCAAGCTAAAGATATGAAGCATAAAAAAAAATGTTGTTCTTTAATAAAATGAATTGTATTTTTGCTTTTTTTTTTTTGAATTCTAATTTTTTTATTTTTTATTATCTTACTTATTATTATATATATTCTTATATATATAAGATATGATTTATTATATATATTATTTAATATCCACTTTTTTTTTTTATACTTTTATATTAAAAATGAAATCTAAAAGAAAAAAGAAATATGGTCTAACTTGACAAAAGTAAATATCTATATAGAATAACAAATGGGGCGTGGCCAAGTGGTAAGGCAGCGGGTTTTGGTCCCGTTATTCGGAGGTTCGAATCCTCCCGTCCCAGATGATATCGATTCAATTCATCACATTGACATGAATCGATATCATAGGTTTTTCGCCATAAACCAAAAATAAAAAAGGCTGTTCTTGGGTGGGGATATATTGTTCATTCATATAACTTTCAATTACTTATTAATTATTAAATAAATTAATATACGAATTAAAATTAAATTTGATAACTATTCGATAAAATAAAAAACAATGACTATTCATTATATAATATTTTAATTTAAAAAGGAATAAAAATCTATGGAAAGACAAGGGTTCAATTCGATGCTGTTTACTAGAGGTATGCTGTTTACTAGAGGTTTAGAATACAGGTGTGGTTTAAGTAAATCAATAGATAGTTTTGGTATAGATAGTTTTGGTCCTATTGATGAAAATAACGGTGGAGACCCATCTAGTTTAACTGATATGCATAATAACATTCATAGCTGGAAGAACAATAGTGAAAATTGTAGTTATAGTCATGGTCATGCTGACTATTCAGCAGATGTGAACAACATACATAATCATAATTTGCTATTTGCAAAAAGTCTATCCGTTTGGGATAGTCATAATAATAGTTATGACATATATTATGCTTATAATGATGATAGTTGGACTTATAACATGAATTGTTGCATTTGGAATTATCTTCGTTCTCAAATCTGGGAGGATATTGACAAATCCATTAATTGTTGCATTTGGAATTATCTTCGTTCTCAAATCTGGGAGGATATTGACAAATCCAATGCCAGTTACCGTGATATGGACTTTAAGAGTTACATTTGCGATAGGGGCCAAAATACTAGTGAAAGCCATAGTACAAATATAATAATATTAAGGAACACAAATGCTAGAAATCAGACAGCAGATCCAGATGATGCAGATATATCTGATGGATCAGATATATCAGATCCATTGGAGATAGATCTATCTGATCCATCCGATACAGATTATCGATACGATCCATTTGCTGATACATCAGATATATCAGATCCATTGGAGATAGATCTATCTGATCTATCAGATACAGATTATCCATATTATATGGATGGATCTGATATATCAGATCCATTGGAGATGGATCTATCTGATCCATCAGATACAGATTATCCATATTATATAGATGGATCTGATATATCAGATCCATTGGAGATAGATCTATCTGATCTATCAGATACAGAGGAGGATCTATATGGTATATACGATCTAGATGAGATCTATTATCTGGATGGATCAGATAGATCAGATCCATTGGAGACATTGGAGACATCAGATCTAGATGAGATCTATTATCCGGATGGATCAGATAGATCAGATCCATTGGAGACATTGGAGACATCAGATCCAGATTATATAAATGATCCGGATGGATCAGATAGATCAGATCCATTGGAGATATCTGATACATCAGATACAGATATATGTCAGAAGGATAGTGATGATAATAGCAAAATGGATATGCTGGCTAAAATGAACCAATATAGTCATTTATGGGTTCTATGCGAAACTTGCTCTAGCTTAAATTTTAAACAATTTTTAGTAGCCAAACTGAGTATTTGCGAATACTGTGGTGAGCATCTGAAAATGAGAAGTTCAGATAGAATCGAACTTTTGATTGATCCAGGTACTTGGAATCCTATGGATGAAGACATGGTTTCTCTGGATCCCATTAAATTTGATTCGATTGAAAAAATTCCAATTCTTCAATGGGATCCCATTGCATTCGACTTGATTTTCGTGGATCCTCCCGAGGAAGAGGAAGAAGATCAACCTTATATCGATCGTCTTGATTCTTATCAAGAAAAGACAGGATTACCAGAAGCGGTTCAAACAGGCATAGGTCAACTAAATGGTATTCCTTTAGCAATAGCTGTTATGGATTCTGAGTTTATCGCGGGTAGTATGGGATCCGTAGTGGGTGAGAAAATAACTCGGTTGATCGAATATGCTACCAATCAACTTTTACCTCTAATTATAGTCTGTGCTTCCGGAGGAGCGCGTATGCAAGAAGGAAGTTTGAGCTTAATGCAAATGGCTAAAATTTCTTCTGCGTTATATAATTATCAAATAAATAAAAAGTTATTCTATGTAGCGATACTTACATCTCCGACTACTGGTGGGGTAACCGCTAGTTTTGCGATGTTGGGGGATATCGTTATTGCGGAACCAAACGCAACCATTGCATTTGCGGGTAAAAGAGTGATTGAACAATTGTTGAATGTGGAAGTGCCTGAAGGTTCCCAATCGGCGGACCTTTTATTCGACAAGGGAGTATTGGATTCAGTCGTACCACGTCATTTTTTAAAGCAGTTTTTAACGGAGTTATTTCAGTTCCATGGTTTCGTTCCTTTGACTAAAAATTTGGAAGATTGAATAAAAACAATTTTAAACTTAGTTTTACGTTATTTTGCACTAAGAATCTATTTTTTATTTCCGCCTTTTTGTAACTAGTTTGTAGCTAATACCTTATTTTACACTATTTTATTTAAACTAATTTAGACTAAGAATATATTTTTTATTTCTCCTATTTAGTAACTCTGATATATAGACTATGGATCTAAAAGACTTGAAAAGATTTTTGAAAAACCTGTGGATCTGGAAAAAAAGACACTGTAAAAGATTTTTGAAAAACCTGTGGATCTGGAAAAAAAGACACTGTATTATTATTACAGTGACACATATTTTCCTGCATGGAACTTACCTTTTAAGTATATTAAAAGTAATAGTTCTTCTCCTAGAAAGAAGCCGCCCGTATCCGCCACACATCCTGGTGGATTTATTTATTTTATGTTTTGCGGCCTTTCTTTTTAGGAATATCTTTTTCGTTTTGTTTTTTTATTTCCTTAGAACAATTTTGGATTATTTACTTCAAATGATCCGTGAATTCATTAAGGACGAGACAAACAAAAAAGTTTTATGTTCCTATGTGTCAGAAACTACTTGGATGGACACTATCCCGGGTTTCCAACACGTTTTTTTTCGAATTTTAAGTCATGTCAGTTTTTTCGTGGGATTCTTTTCTCTCTATCGTTTCTATAGCAATCTTACTCGGATGAACATTTTCGATGCACCGATTAAATGGCTCTTTGTGCTACCAAATAAGATTGTTTCTCTGCTTATCACTGCAATTGTCAGTATCCTAAGCGGTATCATGTTTCAATATATTAATTATTGGACTGTAATTGGCGGAACTAATTTTTTCGATAAAAGAAAAGGAGTGCTATATATTACTCGTTACAGACTTCCTATTCCTGGAATAAGTAGCTCTAATGTTCGCCGCATTTTAATAAAAGAAATTTCGTGCCTCATACTAGTAACTAACCGAATCTGGGGTGATGTCCTTTATATTGAAACCAGAAAACACGGGACCTTGCCGATGACTCCTACTAAAGATGGTCGTAGATATATGCTTGCAAAACATGCTTTGGAGTTGTCCAGATTCTTGAATATACCATTGGACATTATTTACAAAGAATACTAATAAAAAAGCGAGTTTAGCCGATCGAGTTTAGCCTATAAAGCGAGTTTAGCCTATAATAATTAATATATTATAGGCTAAACTCGCTTTTTTATTAGTATTTACTTGTAATAGAACTTATGCTTGATAGAAATATTAGAATATATAGAATATTCTAGAGTTGAAAAATGAGATGAAACTGAGGACGAAAAATGGCAAAAAAGAAAGCATTCATTCCCCTTCTATGTCTTACATCTATAGTCTTTTTGCCCTGGTGCATCTCTTTTACATTTAAGAAAAGTCTGGAATCTTGGATTACTAATTGGTGGAATACGAAAGAATCCGAAATTTTCTTGAATACTATTCAAGAAAAAACTATTGTAAAGAAATTCCTAGAGTTCGAGGAACTGTTCCTCTTGGATGAAATGCTAAAGGAATACCCGGAAACACATTTACAAAACCTTCGTATCGAAATCTACAAAGCGACCATCCAATTGATTCAGACGAACAACGAAGATAATATCCATACGATTTTTCATTTCTTTACAAATATAATATGTTTCCTTATTCTAAGTGTTTATTCTATTAGGGGTAATCAAGAACTCATTATTCTTAACTCTTGGGTTCAAGAATTTGTATATAACTTAAGTGACACAATAAAAGCTTTTTCTATTCTTTTCTTAATTGATTTCTCTGTAGGATACCATTCGACTGGTCTTTGGGAACTAATGATTTGGTCTGTCTATAAAGATTTTGGATATTTACTCCGAATGATCATATTATATCTTTTCTTGTTTCTATTTTGCCAGCCATTTTAAATATTATTTTTAAATACTGGATTTTCCGTTATTTAAATTGTGTATCTCCGTCGCTTTTATCGATTTATGATTCAATTCCATTCCGTGAATGACTGAAAAAAGGACCCACTGATCCAATTCTAAAATTTGTTTAGCTTTTATATAAAAGCTAAACATTCCAAATTTCACTTATTCATTTTCGTTTTACTCGTATTCTTCCTATATTATAGGCAAATAATTGGAGTAAATAGCAGAATCATGGATAGGGAACTGTGCCAGTTCCCTACCTAATCTTATTGTAGAAATTTTCAGGATCAAGGATTGGACCATGCAAACTAGAAATGCTTTTTCTTGGATAAAGAAAGAGATTACCCGATCTATTTCCGTATTGCTCATGATCCATATAATAACTCGAGCACCCATTTCAAATGCATATCCCATTTTTGCCCAACAAGGTTATGAAAATCCTCGAGAAGCTACCGGCCGGATTGTATGTGCTAATTGCCATTTAGCTAATAAGCCCGTAGATATTGAGGTTCCACAAGCGGTACTTCCCGATACTGTATTTGAAGCAGTTGTGCGAATTCCTTATGATATGCAAGTGAAACAAGTTCTTGCTAATGGTAAAAAGGGGGCTTTGAATGTAGGAGCTATTCTTATTTTACCAGAGGGTTTTGAATTGGCCCCTCCTCATCGTCTTTCGCCCGAGATTAAAGAAAAGATGGGTAATTTGTCTTTTCAAAGCTATCGTCCCACAAAAAAAAATATTCTTGTGATAGGCCCCGTTCCTGGGAAAAAATATAGTGAAATTACCTTTCCTATTCTTTCTCCAGATCCTGCTACTAAGAGAGATGTTTACTTCTTAAAATATCCTCTATACGTAGGCGGGAACAGGGGAAGGGGTCAGATTTATCCCGACGGAAGCAAAAGTAATAATAATGTTTATAATGCTACAGCAACAGGTGTAGTAAACAAAATAATACGAAAAGAAAAAGGTGGATACGAAATAACGATAGTAGATGCATCAGATGGACGTGAAGTGATTGATATTCTACCGCCAGGACCAGAACTTCTTGTTTCAGAGGGTGAATCTATCAAACTTGATCAACCATTAACGAGTAATCCTAATGTGGGTGGATTTGGTCAGGGGGATGCAGAAATAGTGCTTCAAGATCCATTACGTGTCCAAGGTCTCTTGCTCTTCTTGGCATCTATTATTTTGGCACAAATCTTTTTGGTTCTTAAAAAGAAACAATTTGAGAAGGTTCAATTGTTCGAAATGAATTTTTAGGAATTTGAATTAATCAACATATTAAGCTGGTAAAAAGAACTCCATTTTTGTTGATAAATTCTGTAAACACCCTTGGTTCTTTCTAGTTTTTGTAGATATACTATATTTAGAAAATTCCTTGTACCGTAGAATTAGTTCAGTCATAGTATGTATATTGTGAAGAAGACTATTTGGTTCTTGGTTTTTTTTTTTTTTCAACTGCACAATTAATTCGAACCATATGATTATGTAGCTGTTTTCGGATTTTAATGTTCTAGAAATCCTCTAATTTCTATTGTTTTAGAATTAACTCGATACTAAACCTAAAAAAATAGGTAGGTACAGAATATTAAGTAAAGTAGAAATAGACAAAGGGAAAACAGGATTCTAGGATGGATAATTTGTCTTTTCCTAGAGTCCTCTTATTGTTTATGTCGAAATAGATAGTGAAGGAATGAAAGCGGGAATTGAATTCACCAAATACAACTTTCTTAATTAACTTAAAAAAAAAAATAGAATCATGAGTCTATATTAGAAATATATTTCTATTCCATTTCCATTCTAAGAAAAAGAAAACTCTTTCTTTGGGGTAATCTATAGTAAAAGAATTGAATAGGCTCTTTTCCAATTGTTTTAGAGAACGAATCGAGATACAATAAGGATTAGATCCGATGGAACGAACAGATGCAAATAAGAGTATGCAAAAGAATCTATCTTGATTCTTTATTTTTTACTTACTAAAATGGGGGGGGAAAGAAAACATAGTTCCTACCTATTAGTAGGATTCATTACCTTACTACTTCTAAGTATATTTTTTATTTATGCTTTCAATTTTTCAATTCTACTCCAAATCGGATAAGAACTTGCTATATGTTCTAATTGGATGTTTCGTCAATGGTGTTAGGACGGAATGGAATCCTTTTTTGACTCTGTACCAGCGATTCCACTATTATTAGAAGATATTCTCCAATTTTTAGTGAAAAACTAAAAGAATACAAGAAAAATAAGTAAACAATAAAAAAAGAATTAATAAAAGAATTTCTTCATATTGATCATATTGATATAGATAGGAGACATAATTGACATGGATATAGTAAGTCTTGCTTGGGCTGCTTTAATGGTAGTTTTTACATTTTCCCTTTCCCTTGTAGTATGGGGAAGAAGTGGACTTTAAAGGTAATACTAATTGAGTTAAGGGATCAAACTGTCTCAATTGTTTTATAGCTGAGTTCTTCCAGTTTTGAACTATTTGAGTTATTTTATTAATACTAATTAATGAAATGCAATTCTATCTGGATTTAGAAATTCTCTTGTATTGCTTCCAGTGGTGTAATATATTCCATGTATATATCTTATTGAAAAAAAAACTCTTTGAATCAAACAAATATTTAAATTGTTGCCATCTTGATATCCCGGGAATCAAGATAATTGGAAACGGATTCCGATTCCATTTAATCTATTTAAATTTTGGAATACTAAAAAGATTCTTTATTTTTATTTATTAGTTACCGGGATTCTGATAAAGAATCTTAAATCTAAAAATGAAACTAAGAAGAATAAAAATGGCGTTGCTTTTGAATTATTTCAGATTGATTGGAACCAATACAAATAGAATAGATTTAGATGAAATAAAGAAAAATGTGGACGCCTACATTCCATATATATCTATAGATCGATATCCATATATCCATATGAAAAGAAAATGATAAATTGGTTCCTCCATAGGAACTCTTTTTTTTTTAGTAAAACATTCTATTTTTATCCTACTCCTACCGTAATAGAGAATATAGTAGAAAGAAATAGATTTGATTTCTTTCTACTATATGGTTAATAGAATTCTGCTGGTTGTAGTCTGATCATTTTATTTAAAACAAAGATTAAAAGAAATAGAAATCCTTTTTTCATGTTTTTCTTCAATCATTGCTAAGAAATAAGAAGTCATGTTTCAGTAAAATTAGTCACTTTGACTTACCGTTTTTACATAAATTATAAGTAAAAAGGCAGTAGGAACTAGAATAAAGAGTGCAGTAGCTATAAATGCGAGAATATTTACTTCCATAATCTCTATGTTTTCTTTCTCTTTAATTTCTAATAAATACTTCGGGATTTAATCCCATAGAAATAAAAAATATTTCTTCACTAAATTCAATGGTATAAATAGGATCTCGATGATATCCAATCGGATCCATATCACGAATAACTATATGTGATCTATCAAATCAAGAATTCATGGTCGAGAATTGAATAGTATAACATCGGAAGATGTTTTATCCATACCAAATAAGAAAATGACTTTCTGATGCAATCCAAAAGTCCTTTTTCTTTGTCCCAACCTTTCCCTAAAACTAAAAAAGAAAAAAGGAGATACCCGTTAGAAATGATATTTTTTTTTTATTTTTATTCCCTTTCATACACTAAATCCATTGATATTTTTTGGATTTGTATCCATCGGGACTGACGGGACTCGAACCCGCAGCTTCCGCCTTGACAGGGCGGTGCTCTGACCAATTGAACTACAATCCCAGGGAAAAAGTCGTATAGTATACATATATATTCTTACAATTTCATCCAAATTCTTTGTTTTTCTATTTGAGATTCGAACCCCTGGGGCTTACTTCTATATATATTCCTATTTGGATGGGTCTGCACTTTATCGACACGGATGACTCGCATCGCAATCCGTTCGTTATTGCCAACTTGATTTAAAAATAAATCAATCAAGAAATCAAGGAAACAAAAAAGAGTCTTTTTTGTTTTTTAACTTTAACCCTTTCCTTAGACTTTAAACTTACAGATCCCGATAGGAATTTTGCAAAATCCTAATTTGTGGAAAAAATATGTAAGTAATATGGAAAAAACACATAGGACTCGAGATTCTAATCTTGTGTATCCGAACCCATTGGTGATTTTAAGAGAACACCAAATGGGGTCTATCATTTCATGGTGGATCCGTAAATATTTTATTTTTGGGCCGAGCTGGATTTGAACCAGCGTAGACATATTGCCAACGAATTTACAGTCCGTCCCCATTAACCGCTCGGGCATCGACCCAGCAGGAAGAATCCAATTTAGTCTTTATTGATAATCCCTGATCCATTTCCTTTCGTAGTATCCTACCCCCAGGGGAAGTCGAATCCCCGTTGCCTCCTTGAAAGAGAGATGTCCTAAACCGCTAGACGATGGGGGCAGCCTTGCCCGACCTCCATTCTACTATGTTCATAGTATGAACAGTTTTTTGAAATTGTCAATAGAATGATTCAATCAGAAGGATCTTCCCATCTTTCAGAATTCCTTACAATTTTTGGATTCACCCTTTCGATTTCGAAATGGTTCATTCCAATCACCAATCTAGAATTCAACAAAATACAAAATAAAACGAAGTAATGCGAAAGAAACCAAAATAAACATAGAATCCTTTCTGGAAATAATTGATTTGCTGGAACAGGGGGGCATTAACACCTTATTTCGTTCACTTTCATTCAGTGTTAAGAAGATTGAATTAGGTATATTTCTATTTCACACTAAGTAGGGAAATAAAAAAATGAGAATGAATCCGGAAATGGAGTAAAATAAAAAAGGATGAAGATCAATAAGAATTGAGTTAAGGGACAGGATAGAATCCATTTATCAAAGATTCGGAAATATTTGAAATAGATGTACTCAACTCATATTCATATTCATATTCATATTGGCTGATTCTGTATTCGGGAATTGACTCAAACGGCGCCCTTTTAACTCAGCGGTAGAGTAACGCCATGGTAAGGCGTAAGTCATCGGTTCAAATCTGATAAAGGGCTTTTTTTTGATCAAAAAATGATAACAGTAGTATTTCTATTTGAAGAAAGATATACAAATATTCTTGATATTTGTAAGAAGTTTCTGTTTGTAATAAAATAAAAAAAACTAATGAATAGTTGAATTTCATTATAAAAAATCCAATTTAGAATTTAAACTCTATTAAGTTATTGTTATCATTCGAATAGAGTAAACTCATTCTAGTTAGAAAGGGAAATAGTATTCTTTTCTATATATATTTCTTTTTTTAGAATCTGATATTTTCTTTGCTTTAATTGTCATATACTCCTATTTTGGATTCTTCCAATCCAATAAAGGGAAAGATTCTAAAAAAAGTAAGTGGACCTAACCTATTGAATCAGAACTATATCCACTATTCTGATATTCCAATTGGTGGATAGAAATGAAATTCGAACAGTGTATCTTTTTTTCTTTTTAATACCCTTTTGGTTCGAACTCTGCAAGAATCCGTCTATATTTCGGATAATATCTTATTGTTCCTAGGAATCAATTGCTACTCCTCTCCTCCAATGGGAGGGCTTATTCTAAGTTCCAACAGACAAGTCATTTGACTTCCAAATATCTTTTTTCCGAATACAAGAAAAGATCAAAATTGATTTCTATTATTTCTTTAAGATAGGTCTATAAAAATAGAAGATATGTCTATAAAAAGAATAGAAAAATCCATCCAATCATGACTTCGAGTATCAAACATTTGGTTTTCATATCTATGATGCATACGAGATTTTGAAGGCAATTATTGGACGAAACTTTCAGTTAGAATCTATTATTATTAATCCAATTCCCTAGAATATTCAAAAATAGGACAGATAGATAAAAAAATAAATAGAGAAAAAGAGTCCAATTTATTACCTCGATCCGCAAGTAAAGGGTATACGTCGGAATTAGATTAATCTGAATGACAGAAAAATAGAACAAAGAATACAATAAAAGAAATCAATGTAAAATAGAAAGTAAAAATAGTAAAATAGAAAGTAAAAATAGGATCCTCTAGTAGTTTTCTAGACATACAAATTCGAATAATATAGAAAACTATTTTTTTTTTTTAATTTCACGAACAAGATTCAAAAAGAATCTTATTTGATAAAAGCAGAGTAGTATGTCTGGGGATCCGCTGGTAACGAGAGTAATAAAAGCGATCGATCATTTGTTTTTGGAATAGTTCTTTAAAAAATGTATTTCTAGGATTTATGAGTCATAAGACAATTTTCGAGTCATGACTTAGGGAATTTTGTTAGAATAGAAAGGAATAAGCCAATTAATTAAGTTAATGGATTTATTAGATATCAATGGACAAAAAAAGAATTTTTCTATTCGAACCCCAGTAGAAAAGAAGGGACAGTCTACGAGAAATCATATTCTATATAAAATGAAAAAAGCCTCGAAGGTTCCATCGTTGAAAATCCTAGGAGGTGTTCGGAAATGGTTTGAAGTAGTTGAATAGGAGGATTACTATGACTATAGCTCTTGGTAAATTTACCAAAGATCAAAATGATTTATTTGATATTATGGATGACTGGTTACGGAGGGACCGTTTTGTTTTTGTGGGTTGGTCCGGTCTATTGCTCTTTCCTTGCGCCTATTTTGCCGTGGGGGGTTGGTTCACAGGTACCACCTTTGTAACTTCATGGTATACTCATGGATTGGCAAGTTCCTATTTGGAAGGTTGTAACTTCTTAACTGCAGCAGTCTCTACTCCTGCTAATAGTTTAGCACACTCTTTGTTGTTACTGTGGGGTCCTGAAGCACAGGGAGATTTGACCCGTTGGTGTCAATTAGGTGGTCTGTGGACTTTTGTTGCTCTTCACGGTGCTTTCGGATTAATAGGTTTTATGTTACGTCAATTTGAACTTGCTCGATCTGTTCAATTGCGGCCTTATAATGCAATCGCATTCTCCGGTCCAATTGCTGTTTTTGTTTCTGTATTCCTGATTTATCCACTGGGCCAGTCTGGTTGGTTCTTTGCGCCTAGTTTTGGTGTAGCAGCTATATTTCGATTCATTCTCTTTTTCCAAGGGTTTCATAATTGGACATTAAACCCATTTCATATGATGGGAGTTGCTGGTGTATTGGGCGCTGCCCTACTATGCGCTATTCATGGCGCTACCGTAGAAAATACCTTATTTGAAGATGGTGATGGCGCAAATACATTCCGTGCTTTTAACCCAACCCAAGCAGAAGAAACTTATTCAATGGTTACTGCTAACCGCTTTTGGTCCCAAATCTTTGGGGTTGCTTTTTCCAATAAACGTTGGTTACATTTCTTTATGTTATTTGTACCAGTAACTGGTTTATGGATGAGTGCTCTTGGAGTAGTCGGTCTGGCCCTGAACCTACGTGCCTATGACTTTGTTTCTCAAGAAATCCGCGCAGCGGAAGATCCTGAATTTGAGACTTTCTACACCAAAAATATTCTCTTAAACGAAGGTATTCGTGCGTGGATGGCGGCTCAAGATCAGCCTCATGAAAACCTTATATTCCCTGAGGAGGTTCTACCACGTGGAAACGCTCTTTAATGGAACTTTACCTTTAACTGGTCGTGACCAAGAAACGACTGGTTTTGCTTGGTGGGCCGGGAATGCCCGACTTATCAATTTATCCGGTAAACTACTGGGGGCCCATGTAGCCCATGCCGGATTAATAGTATTCTGGGCCGGAGCAATGAACCTATTTGAAGTTGCTCATTTCGTACCCGAGAAGCCCATGTATGAACAAGGCTTAATTTTACTTCCCCATCTAGCTACTCTAGGTTGGGGGGTAGGTCCTGGAGGGGAAGTTATCGACACCTTTCCATACTTTGTATCTGGAGTACTTCACTTAATTTCCTCTGCAGTATTGGGCTTTGGCGGTATTTATCATGCACTTCTGGGACCTGAGACTCTTGAAGAATCTTTTCCATTCTTTGGTTATGTATGGAAAGATAGAAATAAAATGACTACTATTTTAGGTATTCACTTAATTTTGTTAGGTATAGGGGCTTTTCTTCTAATATTGAAGGCTTTTTATTTTGGGGGTATATATGATACCTGGGCTCCAGGAGGGGGAGATGTAAGAAAAATTACCAACTTAACCCTTAGTCCAAGCATTATATTTGGTTATTTACTAAAATCGCCTTTTGGGGGAGAAGGTTGGATTGTTAGTGTGGACGATTTGGAAGATATAATTGGGGGACATGTATGGTTGGGTTCCATTTGTATACTTGGTGGAATCTGGCATATCTTAACCAAACCCTTTGCATGGGCTCGGCGTGCACTAGTATGGTCTGGGGAAGCTTACTTATCTTATAGTTTAGGTGCTTTAGCCGTTTTTGGTTTTATAGCTTGTTGCTTTGTCTGGTTTAATAATACTGCTTATCCTAGTGAGTTTTATGGTCCCACTGGACCGGAAGCTTCTCAAGCTCAAGCATTTACTTTTCTAGTTAGAGACCAACGTCTTGGAGCTAATGTAGGCTCCGCTCAAGGGCCTACCGGTTTAGGTAAATATCTAATGCGTTCTCCGACCGGAGAAGTCATTTTTGGAGGAGAAACTATGCGTTTTTGGGATCTGCGTGCTCCCTGGTTAGAACCTCTAAGAGGTCCTAATGGTTTGGACTTGAGTAGACTGAAAAAAGATATACAGCCTTGGCAAGAACGTCGTTCCGCAGAATATATGACTCATGCTCCTTTAGGTTCTTTAAATTCCGTGGGTGGCGTAGCTACAGAAATTAATGCAGTCAATTATGTCTCTCCTAGAAGTTGGTTAGCTACTTCTCATTTTGTTCTAGGATTCTTCCTATTCGTAGGTCATTTATGGCACGCGGGAAGAGCTCGCGCAGCTGCCGCAGGATTTGAAAAAGGAATTGATAGAGATTTGGAGCCTGTTCTTTCCATGACTCCTCTTAATTGAGACATGAAATCCAATGCTTGACGTAAGAATCACTTTGATTTTAGTATACATATTGAGTTGAGTCGAGGAGATCATATTGAAAAAATATTTTCTTTTTCAATTCATTTATATCTAATCTTTTTTCGGGCTCGGCTATATCACCACTTAGCCGAGCCCGAAAAAACCGAGCCAACTTAAATCAATTTAAATCAATAAAAGAAAAAAATCCATTCGCCAAGAAAAAGGAGAGAGGGGGATTCGAACCCTCGATAGTTCTTTGTTTGGAACTATACCGGTTTTCAAGACCGGAGCTATCAACCACTCAGCCATCTCTCCAAAAGCTAATTTCTATTTTATCTTTATTCCACTCAAGAGAACATGACCATACAAATTAATACCCTTTTCTCTATGATAAAGATATCCAGTGTGAATCTATTGGTCTAGTTCTCTATCCATATATATTATATATTATATATTCATGATCCAGCATGCTCTTTTGTGAAGTAAAAAAAAAAAAAAACTACCCCTCGATTCATGCCTCAATAAGGAGTGTCATCTAAAATCAATGGATTCATGATAAAACCCCCCATAATGAGAATGTGTTTTTTATTTATTTTTGGAAGGGGTCAAATCAAAAGAAAAGGGGTTGGGGGATCAAATGGTATAGTTCTTTTGTTGGTAAATTAGAGGATTATAAACATGACTATTGCGTTTCAATTAGCTGTTTTTGCATTAATTGTTACTTCATCCATTTTATTAATTAGTGTACCTGTTGTATTTGCTTCTCCTGATGGTTGGTCAAGTAACAAAAATGTTGTCTTTTCCGCTACATCCTTATGGATTGGATTAGTATTTCTAGTGGGTATTCTGAATTCTCTCATCTCTTGAAACTATTCATTCTAGATCAAAAAACGAAATGACCCCTCCCCCCGAATTCTTTCGGGTTGTGAGGCACATGAAAATGGAATATATAAGACCCCACCAATAAAGAAAACGAAAACATTAATAATGGGAATTATTAATGGGAGGGGTCAAACTTCTTCTATTGGAAAAAGCTTATATCTTATACTTAATATGATATACATAGTAAAACGAAAAACTTGAAGATTAAAATATTCATATTATTTTCTGAATTTCATATTCTTTTCGGAATCGAAAATAAAATAGATATATAGATCATAGATAAATATCTATAATCTGCACAATTTGACATCAAAGTAACATGCTGGTGTCAGACAACTTCATCATTTTTTTATGCCAGTAGGTGTTCCAAAGGTAGCCTTTCAAATTCCTGGCGAGGATGAAGCTACTTGGGTTGACTTATACCATCAACTTTTTTACGACAGAATCCTTTTTTTAGGGCAAGAGATTGAGAGTGAAATAGCAAATCAAGTTGCTGGTATGATGATATATCTCAGTTTAGATATAAATAAATACATAGAGAAAAGAGAAATAAATAGAATAGAAAAAACAATCGATAAAAAAAATACATCAAATTTTTTTAATTTTTTTAAATAAAGGGGGATATATGAATCAAACGAAGAAAAATGACTTAGACATTTGGATTTTAGAATTGCGAGACATTTTTAGAGAGAGCAAGAATTCTTCCTATTTCTCAGATTCCTGGACACAATTCCATTCAGTCATATCTGTCATTCACATTTTTTTCCATCAAGAGAGTTTTATCAAACTCTTAGACTCCAGAATTTGGAGTATCCTAGTTTCACGCGGTTTAACAAGATATTTCACGATCAAGAATTTTGTCTTATTTCTACTAGCGATCCTTATATATCGTATTAACAATCGAAAGATGATCGAAAAAAAAAATATTTATTTGACAGGGCTTCTTCCTATACAAATCAATTCCATTGGATCCGGGAATGATCCATTGGAAGACTCAAAAGATTCGTTCAATATCAATAGGTTGGTCATGACTAGGTTGATTGTTCCGCTCCTGTCTGGTCCAAAAGAAAAAAATATATCTGAGAGAGATAATTGCTCTTTTTTCGGCGACAGATGGTCAGAACTTCATCTGGATTTGAATCCTACTGAGAAGTCCGCTCAAGATATAAAATTATTTAAAAAAGAAGAAGATGTTTCTTTTGTTCTTTCGAGGCAATCGGAAAATAAAGAAATAGCCAATATAGTTAAGATAATCATGTATTTACAAAATAATGTCTCAATTCATCCTATTTCATCCGATAGAGGATGTGATAGGGTTGCAAAGGAGAAACTTTTGACAGTTCCAAATCATATTTCATTCTTGAACAAAAAGCTAGTTTTTGGTTTATTTGATCTATTCCATGACCAGAATAGGGGGGGGTACTTGTTACATCGCGATTTTCAATCAGAAGAGAGATTTCAAGAAATGGCAAATCTATTCAATCTCTCAATAACTAAGCCGGATCTGGTGTATCATAATGGATTCTCTTTTTCTATTGATTTGTCGAAAATTGATGATAAACAATTTGTAAATCAAGTATTCAACTCCAGGGATGAATCAAAAAAGAAATCTTTATTGGTTCTGCCTCGGCTTTTTTACGAAGCGAATGAATCTTTTTATCCAAAGATCATAAAAAAATGGGTCCAGACCTCTTGTGGGAATTCTTTTCAAGGTAATCGATTCAATCGCAACTTAGAATATGTAATTAAAAGGTATGAAAATGATATTCATAATCATATACCTCTAAGGAAACACATGATCAATCAACGTTTCTCAAATTGGAAAAAGAGTCAGAAGAAATGCTTTGATCCTCTTCTTTTTATTTATCGAACCGAGAGATCCGTGAATAAGGATCCAAATACAGATAAATACAAATGGTCCAAGGGGAGCAAGAATTTCCAGGAACATTTGGACCATTTCATTTCTGAGGAGAATAGCCGTTTTCAAGTAGTGTTCGATCGATTACATATGAATGCATATTCGATTGATTGGTCTGAGGTTATCGACAAAAAAAATTTTTCTAAGTCACTTTGTTTGTTTTTGTCCAAGCTTCTTCCCTTTTTCTCTAACTCAGTTCCTTTTTTCTTGGTGAGTTTTGGGAGTATGCCCGTTCATAGGTCTCAGATCCATATGGATGAATTGAAACGTATGAATGATGCACTCGGGAATCAGTTGTTAGAATCAATGGGTCTGCAAACGGTTCATTTGAAAAAAAAGAAAGCCCTATTATTGGATGACTATTATACTTCTCAAAAATCGAAATTATTGATCAATCAGATAGCAAATCAAGACAATTGGCTGAATCCTGTGAAATGTTTTCATAGAAGTTCATTGATTTCCTCTTTTTATAAAGTAAATCGACTTCGATTCTTGAATAATCAAGATTTCGATTGTAAGAAAAGATTCTCTTTTTATGGGGAAAGGTCCTGTAATTATGATTTTTTGTATGAACAATTCCTCAATGTCTTGTTCAGTCGAAAGAAAATATTTTCTTTTGGCGACGGGAAAAAAAAACATGTTTTTTTGGACAGAGATACTATTTCACCAAGCGAGTTAGAGGTCTCTAACATATTAAATAATTTTCCGCAAAGTGGTGATGACGGATATGACTTGTACAAATCTTTCCATTTTCCAACTCGCGGTCCTAGAGCTATTGCGGACATTTCTGGAACACCTCTAACAGAGGAAGAAATAGTGAATTTTGAAAGAACTTATTGTAATCGTCTTTCCGCTATTAATCTGTCTGATCCAAAATGGAAAAAGTTGCATACGTATTTGGATTTCGATTTAAACATAGATTTGCTTGACACTGATTTGCGTGACACTCTATATACTCTATATTCATATACTCTATATTCTGAGGAATTTTTACCATCCGAAAAGAGGAAAAAAAAACCTCTAAAAAAATTCCTTAAAAAAGGGCAGATGTATAGAAACTTTCAAAGAAAGAGTAGTTTTTCAACCGTTCTCTCCAAAT
>CAWUDS030005875.1:0-44267 GCA_963859935.3 Lathyrus sativus | reverse complement strand
CTACAGCATAAAAGAGCACTTTTCCATTCCTACCATTTAATGCCTTGTGCTACAATGAAGATTCCAATTGAGATATCATAAGTTTCCGGATTTGGATTCTCTCCTTTTTTTTATATATCTTGTCATCTCTCATATTTCTAATTTAACGGTTCAAAATTTAAATAAAAAAAATCATTTAATAGGAGAGAAAAATAGATAAGATTTTTAGAATTTCTTAACATTTAATTATTCATTATAAATTCTGAACCGTTAGATTAGAAACATGAGAGATGGCAGGATATATAAAAAAAGGAGAGGATCCAAATCCTAAGTTTCTAGTGCTGCGCTACTGCTATGTGAGTTGAAAAATAATGTCACAGTTCAACTCCTAAGCTAAATTATCATGGAGAAAGAAGGTATCACATCTCCATATTTCATGCGCTATAGGTATTGCGCTTCAGGAATCAGATGAAGTAATACAACTACATTTCATTTCTAACATTTCTTATGCTACAGGACGATAGAAATAATTGACTCCAATTCAAAATTATCTGTTTGATTCCAATTAAAATCTAACTAACTTTCAATCTAATAAGCATCTAAATAATTTCAAACAAACTAATTATTACAAAATAATTATTATCATCAAAACCTAATAGTTATCGAATCATAAAAATTGGGGTTTCATCCTAACATATTTTTATCCATTAAACACTACCAAATAATCCCAATAGTTATATAAAAACCCACTCTTACCTTGATTTTTTTTTATAGATTTTTTTCAGATTTTGTTCTTGATTTTCTCCTCTTCTTCTCCACTTCTCTTTTTGCTTCTTTTCCTCTTTCTATCTTATAACCCTATTCTATCTCTTTCTCTTATTTTATAAATCTCACAATTATTCTTATAATTCTATTGGGCTTACTAACTCACCATCATAATTTATATTCACACCCTCCATTAAGCCCAATTATTAATTCTAGCAATTCTACATTTTATTATACCAATAAAATAAATCACATATATTAATTTAATTCAATAAATCACATATATCAATTAAATCAATTAACTCATATAAATTAAATAAATCAATTAATTTATATAAATCAAATAATTCATATAAATTCAATAAATCAACTAATTCAAATATATCAAGTAAATCAATTAATTCAAATAAATCACATAAATTAGTCAACTCGATTAAGCACAAAATCATTTAATTAATCAATTAATTAAATTAAATTAATAATTACTAAAAATTGAGGTGTTACAAGGTGCGTCAGTGTTGTTGGTTAAGAAAAAGGATGACAGTATGAGGTTGTGTGTTGACTATAGACAATTGAATAAAGTTACTATCAAAAACAGGTATCCTCTTCTGAGAATTGATGATCTGATGGATCAATTGGTGGGTGCTTGTGTGTTCAGCAAGATAGATTTGAGGTCAGATTATCATCAGATTCGTATGAAACCATACGATATTCTAAAGACTACATTCAGGACTAGGTATGGTCATTATGAGTATACAGTAATGCCGTTTGGAGTGTCTAATGCACCAAGTGTGCTCATGGAGTATATGAATATGATTTTCCATCCTTATTTGGATCAATTTATGGTCATATTCATCGATGGCATCTTGATATATTCTAAGTCTGAGGAAGAACATGTGGAGCATCTAAAAGTTGTATTGTAGGTGTTGAGAGACAATAAGCTTTATGCCAAGTTGTCCAAGTGTGAATTTTGGTTAAAAGAAATGAGTTTCCTCAATCATGTGATTTCTAGTGGAGGAATTGTTGTTGATCCATCGAAAGTTGATGTTGTGTTACAGTGGAAGACTCTGAAGTCTGCCTCTGAGATTCGAAGTTTCCTTGACTTAGCTAGTTATTATCGCAGGTTTATAGAAGGATTTTCTAAGTTAGCACTGCCTTTGACTCAGTTGACTCGTAAGGGTCAAGCTTATGTGTGGCATGTTGTATGTGAATAGAGTTTTGTAGAACTCAAGAAGAAATTGACGAGGTGCTCTGATATTGATCTTGCCTAATTTGAGTGAGTCTTTCATAGTATACTGTGATGTGTCAAAGATGGGTATTGGTGGTGTACTGATGCAGAATAGTCAGATTGTTGCTTATGCTTCCAAACAACTAAATGTTCATGAAATGAATTATCCTATGCATGACTTAGTGTTGGCAGTTGTGGTTTTTGTTTTGAAGATTTGGAGACATTATCTTTTTTTATCTAGGTTCGAAGTGTTCAGCGATCACAAGAGCCTGAAGTATCTGTTTGATCAGAAAGAGTTGAATATAAGGTAGAGGAGATAGCTTAAACTTCTTAAGGATTATGATTTTGAATTGAGTTACCATACGGGTAAGGCTAATGTTGTAGCTGATGCGTTGAGTAGGAAGTCCTTACATATGTCAATTCTTATGGTTCGAGAGTTAGAACTAATTAAACAATTCAGAGATATGAGTTTGGTGTGTGAAGAGACTTATAACAATGTGAAGTTGGGTATGATGAAGTTGACTAGTGGTATTCTCATAGAAATTAGATAATGTTAGAGATCTGATTTGGGTTTGGCGGATCGTCCCATGTTAGTCAACCAAGGTGACAGGGGTAATTTTCAGGTTGATAAGAATGGTGTGATGAGGTTCAGAGATATGGTGTGTGTTCCAGATGTGCCATAAATTAAGAAGAGCATTTTTTAGGAGGGTCACAGAAGTGGGTTAAGTATTTATCCCGGTGCCACAAGAATGTATCAAAACTTGAATAAATTATTTTGGTGGCCAGGAATGAAGAAGGATGTAGCTGAGTTTGTGCATGCTTGTTTGACTTGTCAGAAGTCAAAGATTGAACATTAGAAATCGCTGGGTCTGATGCAACCGTTGAATATCCCAAAGTGGAAATGGGATAGAATTTCCATGGATTTTGTGACAGGTCTGCCGAAGACTTTAAAGGGATGCGATTCAATTTGGGTGATTGTTGATTGATCAGTACATCTTCATACACATTCTTCCATTATTATACTTAGGCATTCCTACAATTTATTTGAGTATTTTTACTATTTTAATGTGTTTTCATATTTAAGTTTGTTTTTACCTTTATTCTATTTTCGTAGCTTATTTTCAGCATTAACAGTTATTTGATATTTGTCCATTGTTCGGATCATAAAAGGAGCTACGAGAGTCAGATTTACACATCCTACTAGGCGTTAGAAAGATGAGACAAATAGCTACAACTTTTATGTTTTACTCAGAAGTTGATTCGGAGTGTAGCAGGCTCAAATAATTCGTTGAAGTCGGGATCCAAAATCCGCCGTTAGAAATATTTAGTTTTGGGCCGGGTTTTTTTTATGTTTTTCGACCCAGTTGGGTTAAAACCGAATTTTGTGATGCTTCCCTATGCATAGTAGCATCCGTTCTACTGCTCAGAACCTTCTTTTCACAATTTTACTTTACTTTTTACAATTTTAATAGAGAACTAATTCTCACGGGCAAATCCTGTTGTGTCCGGTTCCATCGCTTTGAGGTTATTATAATACCAATTTAAATTCGATTACTTTCAATCCTTTTCTATGAAGTCATTTGCTTAATTTGATTGTAATTGTTTATTTAATTCGATTGTATGCATGTTCCTAAATTTAATTGCATGTTATCGTTTGCTTTATTTGCTAACTCGTCATATTCATAACTGTTTGCTTAATTCGGTAAACAGGAACATAATTCATTTGATTTTGATAAGGACTTTTCTAATGATATCATAATCGAATAGGATCAAATCCGCTTAGGGATTGGTGTTATAATAGCCGATGATAAGTTAGAATCCGAATCAGTAGGATTAGCCGTTTTAGCTTATTTTTATAATCACTTATATGCACAATTTTTCTTTTAATCGAAACGCAAACCCCCATAAACCTTTTCTTTAGTTGGTTGAAATAATACAAGAATCCTTGCGATACGACTCAAATTATTGTCTCTAAACTACCGTTTTTCAAACTACTCGTTTTGTATTTGTGCGCGACACCGGATCAAATTGGCGCCGTTGCCGGGGATTCTTGTTAATTTTAGCCAATTTTAGAATTTTAATTTTAGAGTTTTGTTAGAATTTTTTGTTTTTTGTTTTTGTGTGTTAATTTTCACTGTTGCATAATAGGGGTAAACGTTTCAGCCTATCAGGTAAGTTGGAAGCTACTGTTTCGATTTGCATCAAAATATTTTTAGAAAATTAGAAGAAAAAAAATCGATGAACAGTACTCATATAGAATACAATTCTAAAAGATTTTGACCCTAAAAATCACAAATTCCTTATTTTTCTATTTTATTTGATTTATTTTTTATTTTCATATTTTCAAAAAAAAATCCGAATTTTTTGTAGAGAGTTATTCTGATTTGATTTGATTTTTAGTTATATTTTCTTAGTTTTTAGATTTTATTTTATTCGCTTTTCTATTTTTCCATTCTTTTTCTTAATTGGGATATTGTTGGTATTTTTCAAATTGTTGCTGCAGTGCTGAATTAGTTTTGTGATTTCTAATTCTTTATTAATTTTTTTCCCTTTTCATAATACGGCAGAACTAAAAAACATTAAGAGAGCTTGTTGCTCCTAATTTTTATTATAATGGTTTAAGTATTGAATATATTGATGTTGATGTTCCTTTCTAATTGAAATCTGATTTAATACACTTGTTGCCAAAGTTTAATGGACTTGCAGGTGAGGATCCAAATAAGCATATGAAGTAATTCCAAATTATGTGCTCTACGCCTTATGAACCTTAACTAGAGGACCTTGTCAAGCAAATGGCTATAAATGATCTTCAGTTTCAACAACGAACAGATTCCAATATTCAGGCTTTGCAGACACAGATTGGACAACTTGCCACTGTAGTGAATGTCGTGTAGCAAGCTCAAGAATCAAACTAACTACTTGCTCAAACAGTAGTGAATCCAAAATAGTTACTGTCTGATTTAGTTGATGATACTTATCCAGAGTTGTTATCTGATTTTTCATCTTTATTAGATTATGATGATATTTACTCTTGCGATTTATGTACTGACACTAATGTTTGCTCTGTTTGTGCTGAGATTAATGTTGCCTTGCAGGGTGATGCTTTTCATGATGTCGTTTATGCAGTTAAAGCTCTTGGTATCCCGGCTTCCCCGACCATGCCTTCCATTGAAAAGCCTTCTTCCTTAGAGCTTAAACCACTTCCGGACAATCTAAAATATGTCTATTTAAAGAGGAATGAAAAGCTACTTGTTATAATTTCTTCTAACCTTGATTTTGATCAAGAAAATAAGCTTTTGCAGGTTTTGAAGAAACATAAGAAGGGAATTGGATGGACCTCAATGGAAGATGGAAGAAAAGTAGTGAAGCAACCCCTTAATCCTTTTATCTCTGATGTTGTGGAAAAGGAAATCACATTCAAGTGCCCATTCGACACTTTTATTTATCGAAGATTCTTCTTTGATCCTAGAATAAAAGGCGAAGACACTAATAAACATTTCAAGGTCAATGGGTGCTACCAAAAGTTACTTTATGACATCCCCACTTTGGAAGAGAAGTCTGTAGAATATCTCTCTTTTGGAAATGCTGCTTATGTGATCACTTATCCGCCTTGACTCCTCGATTGTTGTCGCACCCCAAATTTTACGTTTAGATTCATTGATCATTTTCACATCATTTTTAGGTCAATCATCTATGCATAGATAACCGTTTTACCTAGTTTTGTGTTTGTTTTGTATGTTTGAAGGAAGTTTGAAAGTCATGAAGCCATGTATGCATTCCCCATCAGGATTCTATTCCTTTACATGTGGATAAAAGAAGGATGTTTCCTTATCCTTATGACCCGGTCAATACCAGGTCATTTGTTTCTAAAAAATTCTCAGAGGTTTCTAAGAAGGATTAGGGTTTCTTGCTTATTGATATGAAGCACGGTTATTTAAGGGCACGATGTTTTGCGTTGTGTCAACAAGTTTGTGTACTTTGCCTCCAAGAATGGGTATCAAAGAGTTTATCTTCGTCGTATAGATCAAGTCTTCATCAAATTAGAATGTGTGTTTTTCCAGAGCTGCAATCAATTTAAAGGTCAAGTGCAATACTGTCCCTATTGAGGAATTCAAATTACTCCGATCTTTTGATTATAAAAAAGAGAGTTGAAAAACGTTTTTTGACGACTTTAGAAGGTTACAAGTTTGAGTATCAAATCAAATTCTGGTTTGTGGAATCATTGTTGATAACACTGAATTTCAATATGAAGAGTCATATTCTAATTGAAGTTGACTCCCTTGTCAAACCATATGATTAAGATTTCAAGTTACCACGGAAATGTTAGATCTTAAAATTTGAAATACAAGTGCCAAACTTCATACTTCCCTTAAAGTTTGTGTTGAAGTAAACAAGTTCAAGTACAAGTTCAAATGAGTATATAATTTCAGGAGCATGCCTTGATGTCTATGTTTTGCAAAATGGGTCATGGAATTACACCCGTTTGTATTAAAAATTAAAGTTTAAAAAGCTCAAGGAAGCTCAAAGGTCATCCATAAACCGAATTTATTACAATTTAAGCGAATTATACAACCGTATCCATTTAAGTGTACGAGTACAAAAGAAGGATAACATGCTTTGTTGACATCACAGGATGACTACTTTAAAAGTAAACTACAAGCACATTCTAAGTTATCTAAATACAAATGGCATCCACTATATGTTTTGTCTTTCACCGCCACATCATGAGACCACACTTCAAAATCGGTAGAGATTAGGTCACTTGTGGAATATGCTGCAGACCACCGGCGGGATACAAGCAACTGCAAAAAGAAGAGCGATCAAGAAGAGAAGATTATGAAACAAGACCAAGTTAAATATTCAAAGATATGATTCATAAAGTCATTACAAAGATCTAAGATAGTTGGGCAACTCTCCACCTGCAAACATATGGAACGCAACTTTCTCTTAAAGTTCAGTAGAAAAATCGCATACTTAGGAGGGTAAGCAATTCATGTGCAAGATGCACTTGTGCCAAGAAAATAGGTTAAAATTGTAGTAACTATCCCGAAGGGTATTTAATAGTTATCACGGTCCGATATGTAAGAAATTTAGAAACAGTTTGCAGAAAGTTACTGCTATTTCCTTTGAAGCAGCCCTGAGTTTGTTTTCTGGCCATATTTTGCTATCCAAATTTCCGTAGGTGTTGAACCTATTTTGTGAATATACTCCTGTAAAGTCAACAAGAATCAAGTTCATAAGATACTTGATTCACCTCAACAAACTGGTATGACACGCCATAGCAGCATGGAGAAGATAACTAACCTGAAAAAGGGTACACAGCCACGGAAAAGCGCGATATCTTCGGCAGCTCTAGGAATGGCCTCATCTGCTACCACTGTCATGCTCTGCATAAAATCCACATAAGAAAACACTACATCAGATCTACTTGCAGCTAATGGTTAGTAATGAGGAACAAGGATGTTTTGGAAGATGATGCCACCATAGAAGCAGACCCTCGTTAGCTCAACACTTCTTGCCTATGGAAGTAAACTGGTCCCATTCATTCTCAAAGTTCATGCAAATAAAGGATATTTTAGAATAAGGAAAGATCAATAAATTAAGAACCATCAAAACATATCCCATTTCTGTCCCAAAGGCAATCAAATAACCATCAATGGAATTGAAGTCATGTCATATGAAGATTCGAAGCTCATGATTTTTCTTTCCTAAAAGAGCCAATACATGCTTCAGACATAATCATACGGATGTAGAAACAATGTCACTGCAAAACAAGAAAACATAGTTCATGTTTTTTCCAAAACCGTTTCAAACATGTTTCAAAGACAGCATTAATTTGTTTCTAAAAGAAGAAATCCTTCACACAATCCAAAACCAGATGTGAATTCAGCTATGGCTATAAAAAGGAGAAATACGGTTGAGAGGAACGGATGGAAAAAAGACAGGAAACATACACAAAGATTAAAAACCCTAACACACAAAGAAAAAGGATATCAAGAAAAGAGAAACTTATCTCTATGTTTTTCGACGCCGCCGGAAACCGCAAGTGCGACACCACCCTCGTCGACAACGCAACATCGGAGATACCTTCATCGTCTTCCATTTTGGTAAACTGCTGACCACCACCGGCCCAACACGTTTTTTTTTTTTTTTGTTTTTTTTCAGCTTTTTTCTGTTTTTGTTGTTCCTTTTAGATTGGGCTGAGCCCATTTTCTTTTCTTTTTTTTATAGAAATTTTATAATATATATAAAAAAAACAATAAATAAAATAATACAAAACCACAAATAAATAATATAATAACAAAAATAATAAAAAGATAATTTTAGATAATAAATAAAAATATTATTTAATTTAGAAAATGTAATTAAAAGCTTTTTAAGAATTAATTAAGTTTTTTAATTTTAATTTTTACTTTCAATTTAATCTTAATAATAAATAAATAAATATAAAAATATATATATAAACAAAATAACTTAGATTTTAATTTTTTTTAAATTAGATTTTTATTTTTAGAATTTTAAATTTTAAATAACATTTTTTAGTTTTAGCTTTAAATCAATCCCTTTCTAATTTTCATAATTTTAATTTTAGTAAAATAATAATAGTTAGATATTCTTGTTATTTTTATTACCTAATTTTTGATTCAGACTTTTCACCATTGTTTATAAATTAATCACGAATTCATCTGAGTTCAACTATTTTTCGATATCCATTTGAACTTAACCCTTAACTATGTTGATTTACGTATTCACCTCGTTATCCATTTTGTTGTACATTTGAATATCTATTGCTTTAAATATTTATTACGAAACTGTATTCCGAAGGAAAGATACCCTTGTTGACTGTCATGTCAATACCCCATTCCAATCTCTCCCTCATCCTAGCCTTTGAATCTGAGTCGTCGTACTCACACTTGGCGTCCCGCCGTGGACCTGCCTTCATCTTAACCCTCATCCTAGCCGTAGGATCTGAGTCTCCGTACTCACATTTAGCGTCCCGCCGTGGACATTCCCCCTTTATTTGTTATCCTAGCCTTAGGATTAGGAGTCACCGTACTCCACGTAAGTTTCCGCCGTGGATACTTACGCACCCTTTTTTAAAACTTAATCTCAATGTAGATTCAGAGTCGTAGCACCACACGTAAGTACTTCACTATGCGATTTCTTGGCGAGTATACTTAGGACTAACCCTTTAGGTCTCCCTTCAATCCTTTAGCATACCTTAAACAGATAGATATACCAAATAACACATATTAAAAAAGAGGTTCTTGTAGAGTACTACAGATTCTTAGGATGCTAACACCTTCCCTAAGTTTAACCAACCCCCGAGCCCTAGATCTCCCCGCATTGTGTTTACGATGCAAATTAGGTTTTTCTTTCTTTAACTTTTCCTTCGGATAAATCAAAGACCGGTTTTGAATTCAAGACTTTGATTCAAATTAATCAATAATTTGATATCCTATTCTCAGTGCAACAACTGTGTTCTTTCCTTTCTCTCATATTCTTATTTTATATTTATGTCCTTTCATTGAGGACAATGCATGTTTTAAGTGTGGGGGAGGGAACCATTTCTTTATTTTGTTTTCTTCATTTTGTTTTAAATTTTCTTTTGTTTTAGTTTTGTTCTTAAATTTATAAAAAAAAATTGTTTTACTTAGAAACACAATGCATCTTTTGAAATTTTTAGGCTATAGATTAATTTAAGGTTAGATTGTGGAGACTTGGGAAAAATTCATAAGATCGGTATCGTTTTAACACCTTAAGTCTCTCGAATATGGAAACCGATTTAAATACTTGTTATGACATAGCCTTGAGTTCTCATCCTTTAATAGCTCTTAAGTAGTTTATCTAGCAGTCAGCACCATATACACTAAGTAATTAAGCTGATGCAAATAAGTGAATGATCTTGTGCTTAATAAGAAATCTAAATAGGAATTCGCCTTTTAAGTTAGGTGACCCTCACACGGTCACTTAGGCTAACAGTTGTGAAATCTTCAAAAAAATTTGTTGTTGCTAAAGTGATTAATTTTGAATTGTTGAAAATATATGGATCATAGTCACTAACAAGCTTATTTACCATGTGTGTGAATAGATAAATGGCTTAATGTGATTGCATTAGAATGAAAGAGAGCAAAAAGGAGGATGAGTAAGTTAGACTTAAGCATAATAACATGATTTGGATTGTTTTGTATAGGAAGGAGCTTTATAACCGCACAATTGCGGGTTTGTATTCTTACGATACTCTTAGTGTGCAAAATTAGTACCTATCAATGCAATCTTGACCAAATAAGAGTTTACAGCTTAAAATGAGTATCTAAATCATATTGTTTTTCGTGAGTCTTGATAAAATTTTGCTCGGAGTGCAAAAGTTTAAGTGTGGGGGAATTTGATCAATACATCTTCATACACATTCTTCCATTGTTATACTTAGGCATTCTTACAGTTTATTTGAGTATTTTTACTATTTTAATGTATTTTCATATTTAAGTTTGTTTTTACCTTTATTCTATTTTCGCAGTTTATTTTCAGCATTAATAGTTATTTGATATTTGTCCACTATTTGAATCATAACAGGAGCTACAAGATCGGATTTACGCGTTCTACCAGGCGTTAGTAAGTTAAGACAAATTTTTGCAACTTTTATTTTTACTCAGAAGCTAATTCGGAGTGTAGCAGACTCAAATAATTCGTTGAAGTCAGGACCTGAAATCTGCCGTTAGAAATATTTAGTTTTGGGCCGAGTTTTTTATGTTTTTCAACCCAGTTGGGTTAGAACCAGATTTTGTGATGCTTCCCTATACCTAGTAGAAACCATTCTACTGCTCAGAACCTTCTTTTCACAATTTTACTTTGCTTTTTACAATTGTAATGGAGAACTAATTCTCACGGGCAAATCATGTTGTGTAAGGTTCCATCACTTTGAGGTTATTATAATACCAATTTAAATTTAATTCCTTTCAATCCTTTTCTATGAAGTCATTTGCTTAATTTGATTGCAATTTTTTACTTAATTTGATTGTTGTTCATATGATATAATTGATTAAATTCGATTATATGCATGTTCCTAAATTTAATTGCGTGTTATCATTTGCTTTATTCGTTAACTCGTCATATTCTTAACCGTTTGCTTAATTCGGTAAACAGGAACATAATTCATTTGATTTTGATAAGCGCTTGTCTAATTGATATCATAATCGAATAGGATTGAATACTCTTAGGGATTGGTGTTATAATAGCCGATGATAAGTCGGAATCCGAATCAGTAGGATTAGCCGTTTTAGCTTATTTTTATAATCACTTATAGACACAATATTTCTTTTAATTGAAACTCAAACCCCCCATAAACCTTTTCTTTAGTTGGTTGAAATAATACAAGAATCTTTGTGATACAACTCGAGTCATTTTCTCTAAACTACCGTTTTCCAAACTACTCGTTTTTTATCTATGCGCGACAGCGGATCATTGATAGATTGACAAAATCGACTCATTTCATACCGATGAGGAACAATTATTCTTTGCAAAAGTTGACCGAATTGTATATTAATGTGATTGTGAAACTGCATGGTATTCCTTCAAGTATTGTGCCTAATAGAGATCTGAGATTCACATCGAGGTTTTGAGAGAGTTTGCAAACAACATTGGATACTAAGCTGAGGTTAAATTATGCTTATCTGTAACTTTTCTGACGACTTTGTGACGCTTTCATCTTTTCTTGGATCATGTTGATCTTTTTCAGTCGTCTGGTGAACATTCCCAGATCCGAGCACATCACTTCCACCTGCCTCATACCAACACAAAGGAGTCCTACACCTCCTGCCATATAATGTCTCGTATGACAAGTAGCTATGTCAAGAACCTCCTTTTTCTAGCACACAAGCCCTCAACAAATCTTCCAACGACTGGATGGTCCTCTCTGTTTGACCATCTGTCTGTGGATGATGCGTATGTGAGAGATAACCTGACTGTGAAGGCATCACCCATGCGGATAAAGATCGAGAAGTAAAGCAGTTGCGGGGAAAAGAGACCGTCTTGGTAAAGGTAGTTTGGGGAGGACCAGCTGGTGGGAGCATAACTTGGGAGTGCGAGGATCAGATGAGAGAGTCGTATCCGACTCTATTTTCCTCAGGTAATTTTTGGGGACAAAAATTTCTTAAGCGGGGAAGAGTTGTAGCACCCCATTTTCTAGAAATTAATTTATTTGATTTAATTATAATTTTGTGGTGTTTATTTAATTATTCATTGTGGTTAATTATATAAGTTGGGGAGTGAAGGTGTGCGATCATATGGTGAGTTGTAGGGAGTAATTAGAGATTGTAGAATAATTGGGAATCATTTTATTAATTTAAAATAATTATTCAATTTTATTAATTAAATAAAATTAAATAGAAAATTAGATGCATATAGATTTGAGGGATTTTATAAAGGGACTAGAGAATAGGGAAGTCAGTTTTACAATATACGTGAAATAGAGAGCAAAAGGTAAAAGAGGTTATGGCAAGAAGTATCCATCCATTAGAGCTTGAAGAGATCGATTACTAGGAATAACAAGGTAAGGGTGGGTAATGGTTTTCAATTATGATTTGTATGATGGAAGGGTAGAGGTAGGTTTTGTTGTATGTGTTGGATTGAATGATTGTTTGATGAATAATGGATTGTTAAACGATGTTGTAATTGATGATTAATGGTTGAATTGTTGTGTTGCTGTTGTTGGAATCGTATAAGTGATTGTTTTATGTTGTTGATGTTGTTTGTGGTATGTGACACGAGTCAGAGTCGGAATAAGGTTATGAGTAATTTTGATGAAAAATATTTGGGGTTTGTGACTTTATAAAAGTTCTTTTTCGTGTTAAAAATATGTTCCAAACCACTTATAAGAAAAATTGAATTTTTGAAGGGTTCAAAAGTAATCTTCGTGTAAAAAGTTGTAGAAAAAGTGCTTTTGTAGCAAGTGTAATCGGTTACACTAAATGTGGTAACCGCTTACCACTTAAAACGTGAAAATTGGATTTTTGGGGGGTGTAATCAGTTATCGGTTTTGTGTTAACCGATTACACTAGGAGGAAAAATCAGAAAAAACTTCAAAAATTCATAACTTTAGTTTCGGGTTGTCGTTACGCGAAAAATGACACAAAGTCACCACTGAATTTTATTTATCCCAAAGAAGGAAAGAGAAATATCGATAAAACCTTTAGGGAATAAACATGGTCATCACAACCAAATTATGGGTTCATAAGTCGGTTATGTGAGGGGAAGGTGTTAGCACCCCCTCACATCCATCGTACTCGATGGGAACCATCTAAATTATCTAAGCTCGAATGGGTGTTCTATTCTATAAGTCTACTTACTTAAAGGAAATAGGGTTGGTTTTTTATTACGGTGCCAAGGATTGGGGCCCTTGCGCCTACGTATTCTCACTTGAAAGAAGTGAAGAATCAGAGGTCCGTAGTTTGGAGGACTACGGTGAAAAATGGGATGTTTGCTCGCTAGGATCTCACAATCCTATGCCTACGTATTCTCAACAGGTATGAGAAATCAGAGCGTTAGTATTCAGACTACGGTTTGTTGGTGTTTTTTATGGGCGATGCTAACGTTCATGCTCTAGCAGTTAGGTGTATTGTCGCTCGCTATCTGGAGTCTTACGTGTTACCTGTTTGTGGTAGAACATAAATAGTAAGCCCTTTTTGAAAAGGTTTTTTTGAGGGAATCCCAAAGGATGAAAAGAATTTGGATTTGTTGAAGTGTTTTTGTTAGGGTTTTGAAAACAAGTTTGAGATGCGCGTTGAACTAAAGTCTATGGGTAGAGGTGAATATTTCGAACTATCAAGCCGAGCGTCTTGTATTCAAAATACTCAGAGCGAGTGTAAGGGAGCTCCATTCTCACTCCTTCTCACTCCTTCTCCACCACGTACTACACGCGTCATAGTTTATTAAGTGTATTTTGGATTTTTGATTAAGAAAAAAGATTAGATGCAAGAGAGAAAAAAAAACTATGGGAAACTGAATCCTAAATGTTGTCATGCAATAGATTGAAAAACCTATTGTCTATCATACTTCGAACTTAATCGAAAATTAAGTCGAGCTAGGAGATCCTAAGATGTGAGAATATACGAATAAGCAAATAATTGAGACATAGTTCAAGCATCAAGATAAACTAACAAGCTTAAAACACGAAAGTAAACAAACACAAGATAAAAATCAAATGAAAAGAGGAAAGCTACGACACAACCGAAGGTGCATGAATTAGATAGATGATAACAAATACAAGACAATGAAATAGCCAAATCTCCCAACAAAAGAAATCATGTCATAAGTCAACAGGTTTTAGGAGTCAAAAAAGTTTATAAGTCAAGGAGTAAAAACTTAAATACTAAAAAATCTAAAACACAAATTAAAAAAAATGGGGAAATAAATCAAAATACTAATTAATAAAATAAATATCAACAAAACAAAAAATATTAGGTAATAAACAACTAAAAAAATTTACAGAAATAAACTAGCAAAAGTAATTAAAGAAGATAATCAACAAAAGATTTAATAAAGAAAAAATTAGTAAAAAAGTTTAGAGAAATATTTTTTTAAAAAATAATTAACAATATTATCAACAAATAGTATTAACAAAGTTTAACAACAAAAAAGTATTGACAAAGTAATTAGCAAAATTATTGACAAAATCATTAACAAAGATATTAGGAAGAGTGGACATAGTGATTAAGAGTGTGTTGGAATAACATGGGCCTCTCTAAGCCCAAGCACAACAAGAAGGGAGAGGTGGCGTGAATAATGCTTGTGGTGTGTCAAGGAAATGAAGAAAAAAAAAAACAAAAATGGGCCTTTGAAAAAACCCAAGGTTAAGCATAAGAAGATATAAAAAAAAAAATAACAAAAGGAGATCAACATATAAAGAGAAATAGAGCATGCATTTCCACCTCCTCCAACCTTCCGTTATCGCGTCGGGATATCCCCTCTTTCCAAAGATCTCTTGCCTTCACTTGCTTTTCATCCTCATCCTTGCTCAATTCTCTCTATCATCGCATCCCGATCTCACTTTCTCTTTGTTTTGGTTTCGAAATTAATTTAAGGGTGGAAATTTGAAAAGTTGTTTCAGGTTTATTTGAAGGATACGAAGGTGGGGTTCCAATCTGATTAGATGAACGAAAAAAGGTTGTTGAAGGTGCGTTGGGTTGTGTTATTGAATGGCTGTGGGGTATCGGAAAAAGGGCGTTCCGCGATTGAATGTGATGGTGGTGGTGGTGGTTTCGTGAGGTTAAAGGTTTCAGACGATGGTGCAATTTTTCTTTGTTTGTAGGAGTTGGTGTGTTATGGATTATTGGTATTGGGAGATTCGATTGCGTTGGGTTTGTGAAAGAGGAAGAAGTGAAGTTTAGCTTCAGGTGGTGTGATGAAGATTGAAAGATTGTTGTGGTTGTTAATGAGGTAATACAGGTTGTTTTTTTAATGATAACATAATGAAGGTTATGATGGTGACGATATGTATGTTTCTGCATAAAGTTCAGAGTGGTGTATGAGTGCTTAGACGATGATGATGGTTACAAGATTAGATGGTTTAAAGTCACAGTTTGTGCATTGTTATTGTGATTTTGCTATTATTTCGTTTGAAATGAAGTTGAAGAAGTGGGTAGATGGTGAAGGAAGTTCAAAAGGTTGTAGGTTTGTTGTGTTGAAAAATGAGGCAAGCTTATGTGATTCACGAAGGTGGAAAAGGTATGAGTTTTTCTTGCAGATACTTTTTTTTCCTTTCCTTTTCTCTCTACTATTTTTCAAATAACTTTGTTTCTTCTTGAACTCTTCTGTTGATCTGTTGTGTTGTAGCATTGTATGGTCGTTTTTCCCATCATAGGCTCTGTGGTACGGTTTAGAGCAGGTTTTTGTTGGTGGCTTCTTTGTGTTTGCAACAGGTTTTTGTTTTTATTCTGCAGGGCTGTATGGCGTGGTATTGGAAACATGGTTGTAAAGGAAAGGTTTTTGTTGCTGACTTATTGAGTGTTTTTCAAGTTGTCTTGTACCTTGGTGCAAAGTATTGTGTGGTTGTAACAGGAGTATTTTATCTTGCTGGTACGGTATTGCCAGTGATAGCAGAGGTGGATTGGGAGTGTGGTAGAAGAAAAAAATTGTACAGTTTTTTTGTGTCTTGGAGGAAAAGTGGTGCATGGAGCAGATTTTGTCTAGCCTGGCCGGTATAGTATGCTCTTGTTGTAGCTAGAAGTGGCGTGTGGTGGCTGGTATTGTGGGATTACCTTTTTTTTAGTGTAGTTCAAATGATTGTGTAATGTTGGCTCAAAGATTTTTATGCTATGTTTTTTTTCTTGAACAATATATTTGGGCTTGTACACAACAAATTATTCATTTTTGTAATTTTTGTAAATGGACTTTTTGTAGAGATGGGGTTTATTGACAATGGCCTCTTTGTAGAGTTCTCTTAAAATTGGAATGGGTAACCGGTTACTTGATATAGGGCAACCGATTACCTTATGAAAAAGTTGAAACGGTAAGACTTTTTCCAAAAAAAAAAAGTGCTATGATATATTGTAACAAAATATTATGCAATTAAGAAAACATATTTAAGTCGAAGTCATACATTTAAGATTATGAAAATTCAAGAAAGTTCAAGAAAGTGAAAAACTTAACACATAAGAAACTTTTCATGTAAACTTGCAAGAAAATTAAAGTGAATGAATTTTGTGTGTCGGACTTCATTATAACATATAATGAATAGATATTGAAGATCTACACATTACTTTTGTCTAGAATGCCAAGTTCTCTTCGAATCTTGAAAAATACTTCTTTTGCAAGTGATTTTTTGAAGATGTCCGCAGTTGATTATGTGTATCCACAAATGTGACTTCAACATTGCCTTTTAGCACATGATCACGTAGAAAATGGTGTTGAATGTCTATGTGTTTTGTACGGGAATGCATGACTGGATTCTTTGTAATATTGATAGCACTTGTGTTGTTGCACCGAAGAGGAATGCATCCGAGATTGAGTCCATAATCAAGAAGTTGTTGCTTGAGCCAAAGGATTTGTGCACAACAACTACCTGCTACCATGTACTCTGCTTCTGCTGTGCTAAGAGCAACACATGTTTGTTACTTTCATGCCCATGATACTAATGCATTTCCTAGTATGTGACGTGTTCCACTTGTGCTTTTTCTGTCAGTTTTACATCCTGCATAATCCGCGTCAAAATACCCTACTAAATTAAATATACTACCTTTAGGATACCATAATCCAACGTTTGTTGTCCCTTTGAGATATTTCATGATTCTCTTCACGGCAGTGAAATGTGATTCCTTTGGATTGGCTTGAAACTGTGCATATAAACACACGCTAAACATAACGTCAGGACAGCTTGCCGTCAAATATAAAAGTGAATCAATCATACCTCGGTACTTTGTGATATCAACGAAGATTCCTGATTCATCTTGATTAACATATGTTCCTAATCCCATCGGAGTAGTCATACCCTTACAATCATTCATGTCGAATATTTTCAAGAGTTCCTTGCAATATTTTTGATTGGTTGATAAAGATGTCATTCTTCATTTGCTTGATTTGTAGTCCTAGAAAATGATTCATTTTGCCCATCATAGACATTTCAAACTCTCCTTGCATCATCAATAAGAATTCTTCACATAGGTCTTTATTAGTTTATCCAAATATGATGTCATCAACATAGACTTGAACTAGCAAAGTGTTGTCCTTGATCCGTTTGATGAATAAGGTCTTATCAACTTTACCCTTTTTAAATCCTTTCTTACACAGAAAATTGCTGAGACGATCATACCAATCCCTTAGTGCTTGCTTTAAGCCATAAAAATCCTTTCTCAACTTGAAGACGTGTGAAGGATTCTTGAAATCTTAGAAGCCTGGGGGTTGCTTAACGTAAACTTCTTCATTGATGTATCCATTTAGGGAGGCGCTCTTCACGTCCATCTGGTACAACTGAAAATTTAAAGAACATGCATAAGCAAGCAATAATCGAATAGCCTCTAGCCTTGCAACAGGAGCGAATGTTTCTTCAAAGTCGATTCCTTCTTCTTGATTGTAACCTTGGGCCACCAATCTTGCCTTGTTTCGAACAATTATTCCATTTTCATCAAGTTTGTTCTTAAACACCCATCTGGTACCTATGATGTTTTTACCAATTGGTCTAGGAACAAGTTCCCAAACTTTATTCCTTTCGAATTGGTTAATTCTTCTTGCATGGCAATAATCCATTGGTTGTCTCCTAAAGATTCATTAACTTTTAAAGGCTCGATTTGAGACACGAACGTCGTGTTTAAGCAAGCCTCCTTAAGGTTGAGTCTTGTTGTAACACCTTGATTGATGTCACCAATAAATTTGTTTATCGGGTGGTCTCTATGTGTTCTTCGCTCCTTTGGAAGGTCATTATCTTTAGGCTCTTGTTGAATCAGTTCTTCTTGTTGTATAGGTTGATCATTTGCTTTTGAAGTACCTTCTTTAGGAGATTCTACAATATCATCATCATCATCACACAAAACAACTTCCTCCTTGGAGGGGTTAGATTCATCAAATTTAACATGCATAGATTCTTCAATAGTTAAAGTTCTTTTATTATAAATTCTAAAAGCCTTACTAGAGAGAGAGTAGCCGAGAAATATGTTTTCGTCAGATTTCTCGTCAAACTTACCAAGATTGTCCTTGTTATTGTTCAAGACAAAGCACTTACATCCAAATATGTGAAAGTAAGAAATTTTTGGTTTTCTCCCTTTGAAAATTTCATAGGGAGTTTTCTTAAGAATAGGTCTTATATTAACATGATTACTTACAAAGCATGTCGTGCTCACCGCATCCACCCAAAACTATTTTGGAAGACTCAAGTCGCTTAGCATAGTCCTTGCAAGTTCCACCAATGATCTATTCTTCCTTTCTACAACACCATTTTTGTTGTGGAGTTCTTAGTGCCAAGAAGTTGTGAGAGATTCCATATTCTTCACAAAAAGTATTTAAATGAGGCATTTTAGAATTCTCCTCCACGGTCGCTTCTTATGGAGACAATTGTTCACGCCTTCTCATTTTGTATTTGTTTTTGCAAACTTCTTAAATGCTTTAAAAAGCATCACTTTTCTGCACTAAAAAGTAAGTCCAACAAAATCTAGAATAATCATCAACAATAACCAAAACGAAAAACATTACCTCCGAAGCTTTTTGTTCTTGATGGACCAAATAATTTCATGTGTAACAATTGTAGTGGCCTTGTAGTGGTCACCATATGTTTTTTATTTGAAAGTTGATTTGGTTTGTTTTCCTTTTTTTGACAAGTGTCACACAACTTATCCTTGATGAAACTTTATCTTAGGTAAACCAACAACTAGATCATGTTTAAACCAACTTGTTTTAAACGTTCCATGTGGATGTGTGCAAATCTCTTATGCCATAACCATGAATCATTATTCTTTTCCATGAGACACTTAACCTTCAAAGACAAATTGTTAAGAGAAATCATAAATATGTTTATTAACTCTTTTAGCTTTTTAACATTACCTCCTTAGTGACTTCGTCTTCTATCAAGCATTCATCTTTTGTGAACTTGATTTTGAATCCTGTCACAAAGTTGGCTTATGCTAAGTAAATTGTGCTTTAGCCCTTCGACATAAAGTACATATTCAATTGATGTAAAAATGTAGTGATCCAACTTTGCCTATACCAAGAATCCTTCCTTTGTTATTGTCACCATAAGTAAACATAACCCATGGCCTTAAGCTTTAGATATGAAAAATTTGTTAACATCACCAGTCACGTGCTTAGAACACCCACTATCAAGATACCAAAAAATTTGAAGAGGCATTCAAGCAGACCTACAAAAACAGATTACTTCTTGTTAGGTACCCAAACTGCTTTGGGTCCCTTCATAATTAGTACATTTCTTGATCCACACATAAAGCCCGCTTGCTATACTAAAATTTTCTAGCATAGCATGCATTATGTGTGTGACCAATAATACCGCAATAAAAAAACATGTAGGTTCAAAGTTACTCTTATATCTTGGAACAAAAGATTTCTTTTTAGGAGCCTTTTTCCTTTTATGATGATGCACAACCTTAGGCTTAATCACTTTCTCTTTAGGAGTTTTGGTCACTAACCTTAACAAAGATTGTTTTGTTAGAACTTGGTTTAGAAAATTTTGAGTAACCAAGTCCCGCTTTTATCGTTAGAGTATCTTTGTTGGCTAAGGACTCCTTCTAAACCAATTTTGTCTATTTCATATCTTTCTAAGACTCTTTTAAGTTGGACAATTTGGAAAGAGAGCGAGATTCACAATTTTTTGCATACAAGATCTTGTTTTTCTTCAAAAATAATTTTTTTCTTTTCCAATCTCTTCATCTTTTTGAATGATATCCAATTTTTTCTTCTAAAGATGATATTTTGTTTTCTTTTGTGAAGAAATGGTTTTACACAAGACCTTGCGTTCATTCAAGAGTTCATTAATAGCCTCTTATGCATCATTATCATAGATTGAAAAGGAAGTACTAACCTTATCATCTTCGTTGTTGGAGTGATGAGAAAGCCATCAACGCCAAAATTTGCACTTTTCGTCGCTTTCTGATTCGGATGATGAAACTAATCTCATTGTCATCCCATGCAACATAGGCCCTTCTTGTTTCTTTATTTCTTTGTTTGCCTTTGAATCCATTCTTCTTTGAGAGTTTTTGGGCAATCCGGCTTTATGTGACCTTGTTTCCCACATTCATAACATGTAATATCTTGACTTGATGTGGAAGACTCCTTTTTCTTGAAGTGTTTCTTCCCTCTTTGCGTTGTTGTAAGGTTTGTCATTTTTGTTGAAGAATTTTCCCAAGTCTCTTTACGAGTAACATAAAGTTTCTCGTCTTTCTCCGATGCACCCATAATCTTGTATTTCTTTTGAATCTACTTTTAGAGCAATACCTTTAGACTTCTTTTCTTGGTTTTCATGTTTCTCGAGACGTCCAAGTTCTAACTCATGTTCTTGAAGTTTTTTGGAAGAGTGATGCGGAAGTCATTGTTGTGAGACTTTTTCTTCTCCGAAATTGCCGTAACTTTAGGTTGCCAATCTCTTGTTAAGGATCTTAAAACTTTCAAATTTAATTCATTATTAGTGAAATTTTTTACCTAATGCAATCAAATGATTGGTTAAGTGAACAAATCTTTTCTGGAGAGCAACAAATGATTCTCAAGGCAGCATGTGAAACGCTTCATACTCTTGACTTAGCGTGTTCAACCTTAATCTTTTAACTTCGGAGATTCCTTCATGAGTCTCCACCAAAGTATCCCATATTTCCTTAGCCGATTTGCATTGTGAGACTCGAAAGAACTCATTCATGCTTGAAGCACTTTGCAAGATGTTGATAGCCTTTATCTCATTTAAAAACTATTTTTCTTGTCATCTTTGTCCCATGAACTTTTTTATTTTAGGAGTACCTACATTATTGACATCACTAGTTAGTACTTGAGGGCCAGTTTTAAACGGTTTCCCCAAATGCCATCTCTTTGTGCCTTTAAATGTGATCTCATGCGGATCTTCTAGAAATCAAAATATTCTCCAGAGAACAAGGGAGGTTTGTTACTACTTCCACCATCTTTAAAAAACCGGATTTGCGTTAGTGGAAGCTATCTGGATCTTTGTAGGAACAGGTTACCTATAACCTGCTCTGATGCCAATTGTAAGTTATGAAAGCACCTAAGACGGGGGTGAATTAGGTGTTTAGAGAACTTATCTGATTTTTTCGACGGTTTCTGATTTTTTACTTTCCTAGAAAGTTCTAAGTGATGAAAATGTTTGTAAAGGCGGAAAGTAAAGAATGCCAGGAAGTATACTGGTCCCCCCTCACAGGTCGAGAGTACTCCAGTCCCCTTTCAACATGAAAGAGATTTTTACTATAATGTTAGATCTTAGACAAGACTACCTAGTCTTTCTAAACTAGATGCTAACAACTCACAAAGAAACAATCCTCTTGGATTTTACAAGTTTAAAGTTCAATCAAGAAAAAAATCTCTTACAATGGACCTCTTGTATCCACAATCTAGATAACAAGAATTCTATCACTCCCTATAAGAGAAACAATCCTTCTCCTTATAGTCAGCACCTAAATCCAAAACAATACTTGGAGTTTCATGATTTTACAATAATTTTGAGTTTTGAATAGGTAGATGAAATTTTTGATATCAATCACAAGTTTGATCTTCTCCTTTGTGACACTCAAATCTCAAGACAGTAATACAAGTGTTTCTCTATATGCAAATGAAAACTATGATGATAAATATGAAAATTTATGCAGAGTTTCACTTTTGAAAAATTTGAAGAACACTTTGAAGGTTTTTGAAGATTGAGAGAAAATGAGAGATGATTTGAAATTTTTGTAAGGAGATGAGGTGTAAAAGACTTGAAATGATGTTTATATATGCCTATGACACCTCTTCTGAAGGTCATAAAATCATGAAAGGATGCCATGGTTGATCAGACACAATAACGGAAAAAATTTATGAAGGGATGCAAAAGAATTTTTTGGTTTTGCTTCAGTGGTAACAGTTACTTGATAAAGGGTAACCGGTTTACTTGACTGTAACATATAAAAAAATTTGAAACTTTTGAAAGGGTAACCGGTTACCTTATAGAGAGCAACCAATTACTTGTTAAACAGAATTGAAATGTTTGATAAGGTAACCAGTTACCTTATAGAGAGTAACCGGTTACTTCAAAATAGATTTGAAAAAATCTTTTAAAAAACAAGTTTCAAAACCATTTTGTATGTAACCAAAAAATGTTATTGAGGATCATGGCATAGAAGAGGAATATGTTGAACACTTGTATCAATGCATGAGTTTAAGTGTTATACCTTTTCCTTTGAGCTTCAATCTTCATAGTGCTTTGATATTTGATCTTTGAGCATGCAACTTGATCAATCCTTTTTGTTCATTCATCTTGAATTTATGAGAAGCTTTGTAGGTGAGTCTTCATCAAAACATCCGAGAAGCCATGTCTTCACAGAACGTGCCTTGAAAATCAGAATTACAACTTTGAAATATGGACCTCAATGCACTGCCCAAAACCCTAATTAAAAATGAACTGGTCTTTGATGATCTTCAACCACTAAGTATTTGAATTCAACACATTCTTGCATTCAGAGCAGCCCATGACACAGATGAATCAATTCCAATTTGTTTGGCCAAGATCCAGTCAAACTTAACCATTACTGCAAACATACTGCATACACCATTGACTTGGAACTTTGCCTGAAACTCGATTTGATCTTGCACGGCCGGAGCTTAGACAACAAAAGAGTGCCTATTTGTATGCACAGTGGTTAGATGATATGGATATGATGCACAGATGATGAAAATGTTATGATATGAAAGGCGTTTTATGCTATACGGATGATGTAAAGGAAAAATAAAGTCTGATTAATGAAAGTTTAAAATGCCAGGTCAAAATTGGGGTATGACACAGGCGTCCGATTGACGCGTCGTTTGAAGTTGTAGAAAGTTGAGACAATGTACTTTCATTTAAAAACTAGTTTCATGTTGCTAGAAATAATTTAAATGATATGTAATGATGTTGTAAGGTGTGTAATTGTATGTTACGCTATGATGTCTTGTTGTAAATGATGAAACTTGAGTGTTGTCGCAATGATGTTGTTGTGATGTTAATGATGATACTGTGATGATGTTTTAATGATGTGCATGTTCAAATATATATATATATATATATATATATATATATATATATATATATATATATATATATATATATATATATATATATATATATATATATATATATATATATATATATATATATATATATATACATGTTATGTTATTGATGATGATTATGTTGTTGATGATACACTTGACTAGTTGAGGTCGAACATATGTGTGTCGTTGTTGTTGTTGCATGACGGAGAGTTCATGCATCCATGTTGTAAAACTGATGTTTTGAATCATGTTGTGGCCTCGTTTCCTATGGTGATGGTTCGAGTGTGAGTAACTAAATCCTTCGTCAGGGGATTTAGTGAAGTGTTACCTATGGTGATGGCAGCGATTTGGTGTACTCTGGTTCCAAGAGGGAATCAATCTTATGGTTGGGATCATAGAGTGAAATGAACCTACGTGTTCATGTTATGGTACCACATGCGTTGTGTCAGTGTTGTTGCATTAACATCCCATGTAACATTGCATGAGTTTTGCTGATAAATTATGATGTGATAATACTACTTGTGACATGTTATGTGATTCATGTGGGAATTTGGTGACGAATATGATGTGTGAGCTATATATATATATATATATATATATATATATATATATATATATATATATATATATATATATATATATGTTAAATAATAACAAGTGTGAGTAGTGTGGATAATAGTTCCACATTGGATAGAAATGTGGTGACTTGAGCATTTATAAGTGAGAGAACTCATACACCTATTACCTTAAGGTTTTGGGTGAGTATGTGGTGTGTCTCTCACAAAGGTTGCTCTAGAAAAAGTCCCACTATGTTCAATGCTCCCTAGTTGAAAGTCCAACAGTGGTATCATGAGCCTTTGGTTCGAGTAAAAGGGAACGACTTACTTGTATCGAAAGTATCCCCACAGGTTGTGGGTTGAGTGTCTCGTTGAAAGTGTCAATGGCGGTACAAGGGTGCAGTTGCACAGTTAAAGTTTCCGCTTAAGGGAGAACATTGTGGATAGACTCACACTTGAGGGAGAGTGTTAAATAATAACAAGTGTGAGTAGTGTGGATAATAGTCCCACATTGGATAGAAATGTGGTGACTTGAGCATTTATAAGTGAGAGAACCCATACACCTATTACCTTAAGGTTTTGGGTGAGTATGTGGTGTACACCTATTACCTTAAGGTTTTGGGTGAGTATGTGGTGTCTCTCACAAAGGTTGCTCTAGAAAAAGTCTCACTATGTTCAATGCTCCCTAGTTGAAAGTCCAACAATATATATATATATATATATATATATATATATGATGAACGAATTTGTGAGTATATGTTGTAATGATGATGCCAATTGTAGACTATATTTGTTGAAGTTTACTTTTCTCTTATGCCTTTTATAATTGGTTATGATTACTCACCCATTCTGTTTGAATGTTGTCTCCACGTGGGTAAGGCGCAGATATCCCAAAGTAGCTTGCTGAAGTAAGGATGATAACTCATTAGAGCATTTTAGCACTTACCGTTAATTTAGAGGTGTCTTGCTCTGATATGTAACATCGGGTTGGGAGCGCTTGATTGAATGCTTTTCGTTATATCTATGTTGGAACCTTTGCAAGGATTTTTTATTGTTGAACTATTTTTATTTCAACTCTATTTGAGACTAGATGTCATGAGATTGAAAGTTGAGAATATTTATTTAATGACGATTTTCGCTGCGATGTTTTTAATATAATGATAAGTTGCATAAATATTATGAATGTGCATGTTTATGAAAAGTTACTATTATTTCTATAACTCGTGTTACGGAGCAGAACTGATTTATGTTTTTATGATGTGTGACACCCTTGTGTGGTGATTCCAATTAAATTATCTGTGTTAGAGCTGATACTTCTCTTTTGATTTCCTAATTTATATGGAGATCACTAGCAATAAGAGAAAGGTGCAAGAGAGTCATGAAGGCAATCACATCAATCTTAAAAACTCGCATTTTTTAAGTTTTAATTTGTTGTGTTGCAAAAAATGAGTGTATAGATAATAAGGTTGTGAGGTATGAAAATTTAATTTATTCTAAATATATTAAATTCAAATTATTAAATTCAAATTTGAAGATCATGCATTTAAAAAGAGTTGTATACATAAAAAAACTTACTAATAGGCTTAATATTAAAAAATTATTTTTATGTTAAAAATTGTTTTAATATCAGTTTTTTAAAATATTTGATATAAATCAAAGTTTTTCTAATATTTATGGTATTTACTGGTATATTAAAAAAGTCTTTATACAATCGTAGAATTTTCAGAAGTTTATGATTTTATATTGGATATTTGAAAAAAAAATCAATATAAAACCAATTTTTTTTTTCAAATTTAAAGATATTATGCTAATGTTTTTTAAAAAAAGTATATATATATATATATATATATATATATATATATATATATATATATATATATATATATATATATATATATATATATATATATATATATATATATATATATATATATATATATATATATATATATATATATATATATATATATATATATATATATATATATATATATATATATATATATATATATATATATATATATATATATATATATATATATATATATATATATATATATATATATATATATATATATATATATATATATATATATATATATATATATATATATATATATATATATATATATATATATATATATATATATATATATATATATATATATATATATATATATATATATATATATATATATATATATATATATATATATATATATATATATATATATATATATATATATATATATATATATATATATATATATATATATATGGTGAGAAACCTAAACCAACTTTGTCCTTATTCTCGGGAAGCTCAACAATCTGTCCCTAACCTTCTACTTGACCACTATTCACAACCTGATGTGCATCTTTCAATGAAGCAACAGATGCCCCATTCCTCTGAACAACATTGACTATATCAAGGACTTGGAACTGAGTCCCAACAACTTCCTCATTTGCGTCTATATATCGGAAAGAAGAAAGGTGACTGACCAACAATGTCTGCTCACCATAAATAATTACCAACTTTTCATTCTTAACAAACTTAAGTCTCTGATGAAGTGTTGACGTTACTGCCCCAACATCATGTATCCATGGTCTTCCCAATAAACAACTATACGCCGGTTAGATGTCTATTACCTGAAAAGTGACTTGGAAAATCTGTGGACCTATCATCATTGAGAGATCTACTTCACCAATTACTGTCCTCTTGGAACCATCAAAAGCTTTGACTACAACCTCATTGTGTCTCATAAGAACACCTTAATAAACCAACTTAGATAAAGTTACTTTTGACATCACATTAAGTGAAGAACCTGTATCAACTAAGACATTGGATAAGGAGTTCTCTCGGCACCTTGTAGATATATGCAAAGCATAATTGTGTTTCTTACTCTCTGGAGGAAACTCTTCATCACTAAAACTCAAGATATTATTGGTCGTAATGTTTCCCACTACGCCATAAAATTGATCCAATGACACATCATGATATACATAAGCTTGTTCTAACACCCTCATCAAAGATTTTCGAGGAGCCTCAGAGTTCTGCAACAAAGACAACACTGATATTTTTGATGGAGTATGGAGTTGATCTACCACCTTATAATCACTTCTTCTTATTAACCTTAGTAATTTTTCAGCATCATGATTCTTCTTAGGTTCATTAGACGGTCCATTAACCATATGTTCTTGATTAACCATAATAGGATCCTTACCATGCATTTTCTTACTTGCTAACACATATTCAACCTTTCAGAGAGATACTGGAGTAAACATACAACAACTTCTAGTCATTCCACTGACATTTGCTATATTCTCGACTGATCTCGCTGCTTTAATCATTACCTCTTTACCCTCTTCCAACACAGTGGCATTATACTTCCAGGGAACAACTTTTTTAGATTCGTACGGAAACAGATTCGGCAAAAAAAACTATCAAGGGATCCACAAAACGTCCCTTACTCTGGTAGGTGACTTCCAACGGTGCTGGAATATCAAACTGAAGAATGATAACAGCTACCTCATCTTCCTTATGCCTAGTACTGACCTATAAAATACATCGGTCCATAAAGCCTTGGATATCTTTATTCACTAACGCACGTCCTTTAGGATTCTACTCACACAATTGGAAATCTGTATGATCACTTTCGAACAAACCAACCTTGTATAACTTGGCATGCACATCAGCCAAAGGAGTCTTCTCCAAGTTAACATCAGAAACCAAATACACTCCTAGACAGGATTTTACCATGCTAACAGAAGGTCCACCATGTTCTGGTAGAGGATTAATTTTCACATTAGGTCCGACCTCTTGGAACTTCAACATACCATTCTTGACGAACTTCTGAACCTCTTCTGATGATTAATTTGCACCGGGGCACTATCAGATGGGGTTTTTCTGTTTGGTAGTTTTTATCCTTGTACTTAAGATTGGGATAAACGATTGAAATAGGAATATTTCAGAAGCTTCTGAAGTTACTCTTCCATCAATATATATCACACTCCATTTAGCCAAGGAAGGTCAATTCCTCATCGTCAGACATTCCATAGGAATTTTCTTCAATGGGCTTGAGGAAAGAGTGATCTCTTTGACAACTTTTCTTCATCTAATTCCATTTATTTACTTTGAAGAATGCTGACTAAACCTTCAAGACTCAGTCTACTTAAGTTTTTGACTTCTTGAATAGATGTGACTTTTTGGTTTAACACTAGCAAGCAGACTTCTCAGAATTTGCTTGGAAAAATTAGATGAAGTGTAACTCAATAAGCTTCTACATGATTCCCTTCAAATTTGAACAGAAGGATTCAAAGATAGTTTTGAGCATTAGACATATCAATGATGTTTATATACTCATAATGAGATAGAGCACCTACCAAAATGCATCTAACTCAAAGAAGATTTCCATAAAGCTTCTTCTAAGCTGGCGTGAGAGATTTTCAATATTTAATCATCCCTACACCATCAACTTCTATAGTAATACGTTTCTCAAGGGTATTCTATAGACCTTCATCAAAACCCTTTATCAAGGCCAATGATTTAAAAATATCTTGTTTTTCCATGATTTAAATTAAGTGGAGTCACCCCTGAATATGGGAGGATTATCAAAGTGATATTTTTCATATGGTACTTGATTCCTTCTTGAAGGAAAGTCTTTAACAAAACTATTTTTTTCATTGGATCTTTATCTCCACCACTGTTAAGTGTTATGCACAGACAATGCTCTGATGCCAACTAAAAGTGAGAAAAATACACAAGTAAGGGGTTGAATTGTGTTATTTGTTTTCTTTACTTTGCTTCTAAATAGAGTTCAAATTCTAAACCAATGTTCAAATTCTGATTATTAACTGCAGCGAAATAATAACAAAAATAAATAAATAACAACAAAACACACAAAGATTTATATTGGTTCCTCCCAAACTGAGAGTAGTCCATTCCCTTTGCAACACAAGATATTTTCCACTATAATCAAATCATAATTACAATTGCTTATGCCCCTAAAACAAGAGTTTACTGCTCAGACCCTCAACTCGAGGATTCCTGCTTAGGCTATCAGTCCAAGACTTCCTACTTAAACCTCTCAGGTTCAACACTTCTTTGCTCAAGCCTCTCAGGCTCAAGACTTCTGTTCATACCCTCGGTCCAAGACTTCCCTGCTTAGATTCCACTAATCCAAGACTTCTGCTCAAATTCCACAGATTCAAGACTTCTGCTCATACCCTTCAGGTACAAGACTTCCCTGCTCAGATTCTAAGAATCCAATATTTCTGCTCAGACCTGTAATCCAAGACATTCTTGCTTAATCAACAACTAATTAAGACTTCAATTCTCTAGCATATAGTATGAGACTTGCTTGGCTCAAGCTTCACAACAAGAGACTTTGATGCTCAAGCACATAGCAAGATACTTTATCTAAACTACTAAACAACTTGTTTATCATAGTAGAGAACAAGGAGTACTGGATACATAATCAAAGGTACATGGCAATAACCATAAAAAAGATCACAACACTTAATATTTCTAAGATATTCAATGTTTAAGAAATCTTAAGGCTTTATACAATTTACAACATATAACAAAAATTTTGCATACTTGATTGTGTTGGTATTGTTGATCTTATTATTCTTCCACTCTTATAGAAGTGAGGAACACTTTTATCCTTCTGGGCTCTTCTTCTTTTTTATTTTTGTTCCATGTTGAAAATCCATTTTAAATCTTCAACTACTTAAATAGCAATTTCAGAGGAATAGTCGTTGGAAGAGATAACTTGTACAAGTGTCTTTTTTACTCTATAATACAAGAGACGTTGAAGATAGATAACCAAAAGATCTTAATCCATTGTGTAACTTGTTTAACCATTGTGTCTTTCTTGTGATCTTGTACTATAGATATGTTGAGAGTAGATATCCGTAAAGCATGTCAACTCTTCTTGAGCCTTGTGAACACAGACTTTAGCTGACAGCAGATTTGACAATGTAGCTTGCTTTCTGCAGTACAAATAACTTTATCTTTATCGTTGGTTTTGAATGATCACTAGAAGATGATACATTCAATAAGCTTAAAGATAATATATTGCTCTTCTGATGTTAAGGCCTTCAGCTTCAGAGTCTACGCAAACCTATATTATCAGTCTTCACTTAAAGGCCGTTCTTCAGATTCTGAGCCACCAGAAGCCAATAACTTAGCTTCTCTCAAGTGTGTCCTTATATCAGATTATGAATATATTCTTCTTTAAGCTTTAGAACATACACACTTAGAACACAAATTATATAACACCATTGTTCTTTCAATAATTTGTTATCATAAAAAATCGAAGGATATATGTCATGAACAAATATTGTTCTAACATACATTACCCAAAAACTTAAAGACCTGCTTAGGATCATTGGCCTTCTTTAAAAGATCTTTTACTTTCACTACTCGAAAAGCATCCAACACGACTAAGGATCGAAGTTCCAGATCGTTAAGTTTATCATAATCAAAACCCGAGATAGTTAAAGGGTTGTCTGGAAAATAAATTCGGAAACGATGACTCTCATCCAGGCCGTACATAACTTGGGGACATCTTTTCCCATTTTTAACTCGGAAGAATTTATCCTTAAAACCCTTATAGTTAGTGGTATATGCCTGTAAGAAACTTTTTCCTGGTATGCCACTAAGGGAAACCCAACCTCCCTTTTCTGCACCCTTTTAACTCAAAGAACAAAAAGAATAAACCTAAGGTCGACACTATACTCACAGCATCATAAACAATCTCAAATGCCTTGATAAACCCCAGCCGTTAGGGCGTAGCTGAGAGGGAGCTATGTTTAAAGTTTTGAGGAGATCCGCCTCAAAATCAGAAAAAGGAATTTAGATTCTAAAATCTTCAATAACCCCCGAGTAACAATAAAAATGCTCTTCCAATAGTCCTTTAGGGCGGGCAATACAAACCCTCCCACCTGTTACAAAAGGCTCTAGTACAACATCCTCTTCATTTCCCGTGGATAAAATTATAGTAGCAGAACGAAGCTTAGAGATGTAGCTTTTGTCGATAATACTACGGTCATAACTCAAAACTTCTTTATCTATCAAAGATCCCCTTGCTTCCATCTGGGTATTTGAAGAACCTGAGGAGAGAGATCTCATATCAACATTACTATTAGGAGAAGGAGTTTCACCATAAACTTCCCAAAGAATTCGGTCAAAGTCCTCTCTATTTAAATAACCCTTAAAATCTCGCATATAGACATTCCAAAATGTATTCCTAAAAGGAAAATAAACATGAAGACATAACAATAATAAAGCAGAAAAGAAATGGTACCTTGAATCCAAAAGGGAGGGATAAGGATCAACTAAAGCGCTTGAGAAGAGGAACGCTTGAAAAAATCTTAATCACAAAAATTGGGCCTTTTTATAAATAAAGAGTAACGGCTAGAAGAATTTATAGTGTGGGGTAATGATGAAAGTGAGAGATCCCATAAAGTCCATCATGAAAGAGAGGAGAGAGAGAGAGAGAGAGAGAGAGAGATAGAGATAGAGAGAGAGAGAGAGAGAGAGAGAGAGTTTATCATAATTAAAAGGCTGACGCGACCCCGATCTGTGAGAAGAAAATTTCGGAATTATTTGTCCGAACACTACGATTTAGATGAATCTAGTGCTCTGGGGCTTATGTACATCCTAGAAATTTTGTTGACCAACTGAGATACGAACCCGGTAACGCCGAGCATTATGAGAATGACTAATTGAAAGGTCATATGCCTACTTATAATTTGGATCCTGGTTAAGAATAACTGAACAAAACAAGGATGAGCCGACCTTACATAAATCGAGAATTATCTTGGCCATACAAGACAGGGCGATGATAAGGCTCAGATGCCACACCGAAGGACACAAGGGACGATTATTAAAAAACCATTATGACTGGAGAGTTACAATCATTGAAAAGATGAGGGTTAATATATAATTATGGAAAGCGGCGAATGTTACAAGAAGATGAATTAGCAAAGAAGGACCTATAAATAATGAGTGCTTGAAAAATAAGGGGGAGAACCGATACACAATAATCATACACAAAACAAACACCTTAACCAGTCATCTAAGACTCTCCTCGAGGTATAACGAGGAAGTCAACCTTTTAGTGATTTAGCAAGAATAACTATGGTGACTAAAAAGGGTTGGCATCCAGTGACAAAACCACAAACTCTAGTGTCCAGAATCTTCAAAGCAAGGTATTTCCCTATATTATCTTTCTTCGAAGCTAACATTGATAATAATTTGAGCCTTATTTGGAGGAGTATATGACAAGCCAGGAATGTTTTAACGATTGGCTGTAGATGGAGCATATGGGGATGGAAGTAACATAACGGCTATGAACAAACCTTGGCTTCGAGGGAAAGGAGACGACTATGCGGTGAGACCTCAAAGACAAGGTATGTATGATATTACTGTTAGAACATCTCATGTTGCCTAATATTAAACAATGGATGTGAGGGTGATGAGGGAACTTTATGATAATGCAGCTGCTGAAGATATATCTAAGGTTCCATTAGTGGAGGAAATGGTGGAAGATAAGATAATTTGGAAAGACAAACAAAATGGGATTTACAGTTGAGATCGGGTATTGGTTGTGGAGGAACTTCTAGTTGAACAATTGAATGGAAATTGGAGAGGGATTGGTGTAGTTTGTGGAACATTAAAGCGTTGTCGCGAGTCAAACATCCTTCTTTTGGAGAAGTTGTAGGGGCTGGCCTACCGACTCGATCCAAACTCAAACAACTTCATGTTCAATGGCCGCCAGGTTGTCAACTTTGTGATAATAATAATGAAGATGACTGACATGTATTGTTGGTTGTAGTGCAACAAACCAGTATTGGAGGGCAACAAGTTTGTCCAAATTATAGATCCTCGATTATCTTCTTCTAATGATGATAAGTCTATTATCTATGATATTTGTAATAGGGAGGATATGAAGGTTGTGGGCAAATTTGCAGTTATGATATATGTGACATGGAGAAACATAAATGATAAATTATGAAATAATAAGCATGAGGAGACAACAAAACTCAGAATGGTTGCTCTGGTAATCAGAAGGACTGATTCTCAACTTAACAGGAATAAGAGAGTGAGAATTTGAATCATCATCTCACGAAGTGGAGTGCACATAATGTAGGATGTCTCAAATGCAATGTTGGCGCAGGTTTCAATAATCAAAGAGGTGCCACTAACAGGGGTTGGTGTGAGTAAGATAACCTTGGTAGATTTATATTTGCAGATATAGCTTGGGATGTTGGTACTCATTCTATTATAAAAGCAGAAGCCATTTCCCTTAAAGAATTAATTCAGGAAGCTATATCTTTGAACCTGCAAAATGTCATATTCGAAAGTAAATCTCAATGGGTGGTTCAAGCTCTTCGGGCCAAGCATAGGGGTAGCTCCGAGTTTAGTTTAATTATTATATCTTTATAGATTTTGTTACAATTTTATCCTAACTTTAAGGTTAAGTTTATAAAACACCAAGTAAATTTGGTTACCCACTTGTTAGTGAAAAGGATAAATTCTTGAACTGAACGTACTATTTTCCATTGGATTCCTCCTTTTGTCTCGAACACCATTTGATGATTAATGATGAGTTAAGTTGTTTTTGTAGAAAAAATAATTTAGTACTATTTGAATGAGGTTCGATTCAAATAATCGTTTTCTACTTAAGATTCGTTTTGAGTTGGTTCAATTTTTTGATGAATTATACTATTAACAACTATAATTATAATAGTAATAAATATTTTTTATATAAGAAATCATATAAAAATACAGTTTTAAATACTTAAAAAAAAAATTATCTCACAAATGACACCGTAACAAAATACTTTAAAGGTATGCATGTATGTAAATGATTAGCCTTATTTGTTCAAAATGCATGCCTCGAACAAGATTCAACTAAACAGCTCACATATTATACAATATACATGAATATCCGTAAATGTATAATCCATCCTTGGAAAAATAATCGCAAAATAAATATCAATATGGTACATCCTATATAAATAAACAAATAAATAAATGCATACAAGCAAAGGGACAAAAAGTCTAACCTACCAAATTTATGTTTGAAACAACTACGTTGTCTCATTATTTGTTTATTATTTATTTTTATTTTTCTATCTAAATCTACCAACATGTAATGCAAAATTTACCTCAATCTTATTTCCACTTATGAAACCCAGGTTGTAGTTGTTCCTTGAACCTTGTTAACACCCCTTCCATAGCAAAATCAAATGCATCCTTAACACCCTCTATCCCTTTGCTATGTTTTGCATAAACCATCCTTGGAATGTACTCAATTACTTTCTCCCTCATATTTCTTACCTCTTCTTTTGTGTAACTCTCAAGCACTGCTTTAACAGAAGTACCGTTTTTTACTGCTTCCCGGTCTATATAAACCGAGTAACTCCCCGGTTCATCCGGTAAAAACCATTGATACTGTAAATAAGCGGATCTCTGCCAGAAAAAAACCGGTATCGAACCGGCTACCATACAATCGAAAATGGACGGCGAGTGAAACTATCCCCTCTCGGTTGCAAACAAAAATCGGAGTCTAGAAAGGTTTCTGTGATTGCTGATGTTCCGTTGAAGCACCGTGCCCCGCCGCAGTCCACGGTGCGACACGATCCACCAGATTCACGGCATTGATTCAACAGAATTGCCCTGAAATCGTTGCGGAAAGTTCGACGAGGCGCGCCGGCAAAGCAGAATAGCGAGTTTCGTCGGCGTCCACGGACGAAACTCTGCCAGCGAATGACGTCGGAATAGGAATCAGGGTGGAATCCGGTAGGATAGGGAACACCGATGTCAAAATAGTCCCACGGGTTCGCTCTATCAGAAGGCGCGTGATGTTTCTTAACCCTGGCTTGTAGATGCAACTAGAACCCCAATCTTCGTCTTTGAGCGACGAAAATCCCATGTGATGCGCCCCATCGTGATGAAGTGATCCCAGCCTTTAGATTTTTTGTAAGGCGTTTGCTCCTGAAGCCACGTCAGCATCATCTCGCAGTGACGATCGCGATCCTTCGCGGTGGAAGAATTCACCCATAAGTACTTCCCTACCGCGAGTCCAGCGTAGAATGAATGTAGAACGCCGCAGCGGATTCTGGCTCCATGGTTCTGCACTTGTGGTTTAATATACGGTTGTGGAAGATAACTTCTGAGGCGAATTGGTCAGTCCAGTACCACGACGGAAGGAGACTCTCCGGGATAATTCCGGCAAGTCCGGTTGCGCTCTGTCCGAATCCATCGTTGGAGAGAGCATCACAGCGGGAACTCCATGGATTGAGATTGTCACAATTATCGAGGATTTCTTGGTTAAAGAATTTCGGAAGATCGTAGACGAAAACCCTACCGGAGTTACATTGGTCGATGTTGATAGTGGGAGAAGAATCCAATACAGTGGCGTTTTGAATGGCGACGGTTTGGGTGAGAGTGAGGCGAGTGGGGAAGTGATGGTGGGGAGGAGGAACCGAGATTGGGAATCTACGGAGGTTGAAGAATAAGAGGATCTGAATGAAGAGGACGGTGAGGAGAATCCATGCTCGAGGATTTTGGACTGAGAAAAATGATTGGAGGATTGTTAGAAAGGAGGTTTTGGTTTTTGTGTCGTTTCTGAAGGCAAGGGAGGAGCGGAGTGATTTAAGAAGCATCAGAAAGAAAAAAAAAAAAAAAGATGAAAGAGTCGTAGAATTTCAGATGAAATTGAAGCGGAAATTATGGTGGGTTTTTGCAGGTGGAAAGTGTTGCTTTTTTGGGTCGTGTGAAGATGGTGTAGTATAAATGCGGCTATAAAGAAATTAGATAATTTTACTGATACGTGTCCAGTAAATCTACCGGCTGCGAAGGTAACCGACAAGGGATTCTTTGGAATCAGTTCTAATGGGACGCGTGGCGACCATTGTTGCGACTTTTGACTGTTGTGCCTTGATATGATGAATAAATTAAAAATAACATCTATGCTATAAAAACCAAAAACTTCCCAATAACAACAAAATGGAACTAGAAATATACAAAATAAATAAATAAATAAATAATAATAATAAATACTAAAAATACTGTACCAGCAAAAGTAAACCAGAATGATAGTTAAAAGCTGCTTCTATATCAACAAAAGGAAACCAGAATGACAAATAAAATAACTACAGACTACTCATAACAGGAAAAAAAATCAAACTCTGAGCCACACAGAAAACCAGCTCCCACCGCAATCATTTATCTGCATGTGTTTTACTATTTCCTTTTGTTTACTACTTAGAACTTTAAGTAGGCTGGATCATATATCCCTAAAGGTCTGATCTATACCTATCTCTAATAAAATGAATTAAGGTGATTTGTATATTCTTTTAATAATGATTGAGAATTATGTTTAATTGTTAATATCGTCAATTCGTTATAAATGTTTTTTAGATTATATCTTAATCAAATATCACCATTTAGTCCTTGCCTAACTCATTAGTTATTTAAGTTTGATCTTGTTATTCTAGATAGACTATTAGTCGATGTAAACTCCACTGAATCTGGATTGAATTTGGTTTATTCAAGAACCCGGACTATGAAACCGAACATATAAAAATTCAATTTTTTTTACATTTTAAATTTCATAATTAATTATAGATATTTATTTTATCTTTGACAAAAAATATTATTCCGATTATATTTTTTTTCTTATAATTCTTTTTATTTGACAACATTTTATCATTGTTTTTACAATGTTACCTAGTTTTAAGTTTATTCTTGATCTTTGCTTCTTTCATTTTCATACATTCCTTTCAAGATTATTTTCAATTCTAAAATCGTAATTAACTCAAACTAATTTTTTTCTCAAGCTTTGAGTAATGTTTGTGTATTAGAAGAGTGCATACATATGTAGGATGATTAAGCAAACATTACTCGTAAAAGGACTGTGTATAAGTAAATCAATAAAGAGAAAAAAATCAAATCATTTGCAAAGCTTTACTGATTTTACATTAGTGATATTACATTCAATATACTTTGGCTTTAGCAAGTCCAGACACTACTAATAGAGATCGGGTCTACCACACTTTGAACATTTTAAGAAAATGCTAGATTTTATGCTGTCCACCAACTAATGCAGTATGTAATATGAATGTCTTACATAAACTCGGATTAAAAAATATTGGGTCCATAATTACCTTTGAAAAGGAAACTTTGACTACATGGGATGTAATCATCATGTTAGAATTCCAAACAAAAACTAGTAAATTATAATCTTTTGACAAAAGTAATTGGTGGTTCTATATTATACGTAAGTTTTTGGGTTATAAAGGCATACTATATCTATATAGAAATGGTGATCAATATAATCATGGTTTTAAAGTATAAATACTCCAACAGTCCAACTGTGAAACCTATTATTTAATCAATTCAATTATATTTTAACTAACAACATATTTTTAAAAAGCTAGCTTAACCAATAGTATTAGTTTAATTCGATTCAATTGATGCAACCAAATGTAAACAGAAATGCAGGGTTGAACTAACCGACGAACTAGCTGTCGGATTCCAAATTCAAAAAGTTTAAATTGGTTGACTTTTTTTTTCTTCCAACAATTAAATTGGTTGATTTGACTTGATTTTTAAAACAATGGATGTAATGTTTTATAAAATTATATTACTTCTAATTTAAATTATAAATAATTTTATAAATAAAAATGTATCTAACTTAATTATCAATAAATTTTTTTAAAAAAAATTAAATCGGCCATCAAACTGACGAGGAAATTGAGTCATTGATTCATTGGTCGGACTATTGAATTATTGATCAAATGATATGATTAAACCGAATAATTCAGTTGAATAAACTAGTTTCTATAATAAAATTATACAGTTGTTAAAAAATCAGATGACTTTCTACGTCTTTAAAAAATCACGACACTTACAAAATTTCGAAATATTATAATTTCACAAGTTCATTTTTTAAATTTAAATTTTAAACATAGTCATCAAACACAACAAAATAGTACACAATACAACTCCAAATAAATTTTGAACAACGTTTAATCGCAACATAAAAAGAATAACAAAATAATTGCATTGTCTAATAAATTTAATTCCAAGAAGTGTAAGTTGTTCTAAAAATGTTTTGAACAAAATTTACTTATATTTTAAAATTTTGTAATTATCAAAATGACTTCGTTATGTCCAAAGAAAAAAAGCAAGCATTTAATTCGTCAATTTTCTTAAAACGTCAATTTGTGTGTTTTTATCAATTTTTGTCGAATCTAGATGATTCAATTGGTTTAGTAGCTTACCTGATCTAGTAATCAAACTAAACTGATGACCGCTCAGATTCCAAGTTCAACCGTCTAGTCTGATATGATTTTTAAAACACTACATGAAATACTACTTAACATAAAACAGAGTCTCAACTATTATTGAGATCTATAGCGAACTCTAAGAATGAGGTCTTTTTAAAATTAATAAAAAAAACTAAGAAAAAAATATTATTAAATTTTTTTTCGTGTTTTTTGAGATGCAAAATCATTTAATAAATTATTATAATCGATTGCGTTTAATATTTTTTAATCGATAATAAAGTCAATTCATTTAATCTTTGTTGAGATATTGTGGATTTTAGATAAGATTTTATTAATTTTAATTTTGAATAGATGTAACAATTATAGGAATTATTTGCCGTACTCGAGACTTCACACACAAGAGTGAGGTGAATTGTGTGGTTCGAAAAAAAGTGATTTTAAAAAACTTTGGGAAGTAAAATCAGAATTTTAAAACATTTTAAATAATTAGCAACGAAAAAATTTGTAAAAAATAAAGAGTTAAGGGAAAAAGATGAACACCACAATGTATAGATGTTCAGTCAAACAAAAAAGTGGCATACTCCTCTCCCCAAGAATTGATCTTGAGAGTATCCAATAAACGTTGAGAGCTTTTTATAGGAAAGACTCACGAACCCCCTTATACAAGGAAATGATGTTTGACCTCCAATCAAATAATACAAAAGTTTATAATATAGGAGTTTGAGTCTTCTCTTCCAATTGGTGTATCAAGGCGGTTACTCATTTCTTCATACAATAGATTGAAGCGGTTAGTCTTCTCTGCACAAACGAGGACCTTGGAGCGGTTAGTCTTCAAGTTCCTAAACCTTGCAAGCTTTTATACGGGTTGATCTCAGAAACATTAAAATCTTGGTTTTACACGGGATAACAAATAACTTTTGAAAATTTAATATCGGGCTAATCTTGAACCTACCAAACTTTTATAACTGGGATGAGCATGAACTTAATCTTGGTTTTATAACGGGCTAACCCATAACCAGATGAAAGCTTTTATACGAGATAAACTTTCAAACCTAAATGGACACTAAATTACACAACCCCAAACCAAATTTTTTAACAGGTTTAGCTTCTAACTCAAATAATCCCTAAATGGATGATATTCAACCAAGGTATCTACAAAAGATTTCCTTGGTGAATTTATAATTCTACCCTTATAAAATTATTGAATATTCTCGCTCACAAAAGAACTTTTCTCATAAAGGCACTATGGCTAAAGTGTTAGTGAGAGAGAGTTGAAATAAAACTTGAGAGAGAGAGAGAGAGGTGTTCCAAAAAAACGTTTATGGATTAAATGAAATGGAGGAAGGGACCTTTATTTATAGGCTATAGGTTATCTCAAAAAGGGATTTCGAATAAATGTAATTTATAACAATCTAATCGATTGACATATGTTTACAATTGATTATATGTATAAAAAGAAAGAAAAAGATATCTAGTTGTTGCACATCATTAAGACGTTGTCCTAATCACTTAGGACTAAATTTTGAATTGAGTTAATCGATTAGACAAAAGTTCTAATCGATTAGATAAGTCAAAATCTTACCTATAGCTATTTTGGCAATTCCTAAGGCATGTTTCTTGGATACCCTGAAGGAGTCATAGCTTATAGGTTGTGGTGCCGAGAGGCAGATCATAGAAGGTGTATCACAAGTCGATATGTAGTTTTCAATAAAGCTGAGATGGCTTTAAAGAAAACTGATGATGTTAGATGAAGTATGAAGATCTTTGGAGAGGAGCTGGAACAGAAAAAGATTCTTGTTGAGGTAGAGCATAGTGATGTTGAATTGCATAACTCAGATGAAGTCGAAGAAGAAGCACAATTTGCTGATGAATATGAGAAGATTGAAAATGACTACCTGCTGGCAAAAGACAGTCGAAAAGAGTCATAAATCCACCTCAGAGACTTGTTATGTAGATCTCATGACATTCTCCTTAATCTTTGCAAGTGAGGTTCTTGATAAAGAATCTAAAGACTATAAAGAAGCTATAAGGAGTCAAAATAAGACTGAATGAATGAAAGCCATGGATGATGAGATGAAATATATTCATAATAATAACACTTAGGATCTGATCGAGAAGCCCGCAGGGGGCAGGTTATTCAGTTGTAAGTGGATCTTCAAGTTTAAGGAATAAATTGAAGGAGTTATGTTGAAGCGATTTAAGGCAAGGTTGGTTGTTGTGGGGTTCACTCAAAAAGAAGGTGTCAACTTCAATGATGTGTTCTCACCTGTTGTAAAGCATAGATCCATTTGAATGCTGCTTGCTATGATGGCGAAGTTCGAGCTAGAGCTTAAACTGATGGATGTGAAGAAAACCTTCATGTATGGTGATCTAGATGAAACAATCCTAATGAGGCAACATGAAGGGTATGCAGAAAAGGGAAAGAAGTATTATGTGTGCAAGATGAATAGGTCTTTGTATGGCCTGAAACAATCTCCTCGACAATGGAATAGGAGGTTCAACAAGTTCATGTCACACATAGGTTTCACCAAGAGGCAGTTCGACCATTGTGTTTACTTCATATTTCAACTTGGAAATTCACTTGTTATTTTGTTGATTTATGTGGATAATATCCTCATAGAAAGCAACAATGTCAAATATGTTATGGAGGTGAAGGTTGAACTCAATAAAGAGTTCAACATTAAGGATCTGGGAGCTGCCTCCAGGATTCTTAAGGATCTCAAGAGACATACCTACTAAAGATTCTCGACAAGTTTGATATGTCGAATTCAAGGTCTGTGGTAACACCGACTAATTCTCAATTCAAGCAGAATACGACTCAAAGTCCTAATACTGAAGTTGAAAGAGCCTATATGAATAACATTCTATATGCTAGTATAGTAGGTTGTTTGATGTATGTTATGGTCTGTACAATGCCAGACATAGCGTACAGAGTGAGCCTTGTAAGCAAGTATATAGCCAATCTTAGGAATGCACACTGGAAAGCTTTGAAGTGGATTTTAAGGTACATAAATTATTCTCTTAGCAGAGTCCTATTTTATGGTGGAGCCTGTGGTGATGATAGCAAAATCGAAATTGAAGGATTTGTCGACTCTGATTTTGCAGGTTGTATGGATTCCAGAAAATCTATTTGTTGATATGTGTTCACTATGTTTGGAACATCAATCAGTTGGAAAGCAACACTTTAGAAGGTTGTTTCCTTATCAACCACAAAAGCAAAGTATATTTCCCTCACTGAAACTTCAAGGTCGATTTATCATTGTTAAATGTGATAGTCAAAGTGTATTACACCTGTCGAAGAATTCAACCTATCATGAGCAAACAAAGCACATCGATGTGAGGCTGTATTTCGTTAAAGAGATAATAGAGAATGGAGAAGTCTAAGTGCTGAAGGTTTTGATTGATGACAATGTTGTTGATATGATCACCAAGACATTGTTGAGTAACAAGTTATTCCAGTGTATGCAGTTGATAAAGTTACACGATAAAAGCTAGTTTGTTCCCCTGTTAGTATATAATTTGTTCCAAGGTGGATATTTATGGTATTTGGATCAGACTCTAGCACCGATAAGGTTAGTTTCATGGTTGAACAGTAGTCAAAGTCACTTCTTGCATGCAGATGTTTATGTTAGCTTGTTGTTTAAGTTAGCATGTTGAATTGGACCAATCTGTTGGGCCAATTGTTTAATATTTTAGTTGAAAGCTAGGATTTAGTTTTTCTATAAATAACATGAATGAGAGAGAAACACAAGAAAGGGGTTTGAATTGGGTTTCACTAAATTTGTTCTTTTCTCCAAATTCAAACTTCAATGCTAATAAGAGAATAAAAATAAATGAACACGACTTTTTTTTATCTTGGTTCACTGTTAACAAAGTTACTCCAATCCACCCACCAAGGTGATTTTGCCTTAGACAAGGACTTAATCCAATAATCCAAAACGATTACAACCTCTAAGTGTTAGAAAACAGCTTATCCCTCTCAAGTATACAGACTAACGACATAGTCACTTGAGGAACAACCACTTTGAAAAGTGTTATAAATGCGTGTACAAGAGATGCTTCTTAAATAAGTAGATTACACAAGTTTAAGAACAATAAACACAAAAGTATTTTCTAGCAAGATATGAATAACAGTTCCTTACTAATATAAAAAGCTATCTTAAGAATGATCTCCAAGAGATTTGCATTGTATCAACATGAGTTTTGTTGCTTAAAAGCTTCTTATAATGCTTCTCTCTCTTTCTTGTAAACCAGCGCCCTATCTTTGTTTGAGCTACAAGCATCCTCTTTTGAGCTTACATCTTGGTGTTTTGCTTCCGCTTTGCACTAATACTCCCGTGTTTTCTTCAGCTCTTTCTATTATTCTTTTGAATAAGATCACATTTATTATCTTTTGGCTCTTCTAGCTCTCAACGCATTCTCTCTTTCTCTCTCTCTCTCTCTCTCTCTCTCTCTCTCTCTCGTCACCGCTCGTCGCTCCTCATCATATACTTCAAGCATTCGAATCTTCAATATATATAGATTAAGAATAGATTCGTTGGAGGGTATATTAGGAAAAAAAAATCAACTGTAATTTCCCAATGTTCACTTGAAGGAATTGTCACATCATAATACAAAAAGGTTGTCCTTGTGCCATCTTATCTAGGTAGAGGTCACAAACTACTTTGTACTTTTATATTCAGCACATTATCCAACCATTCTTGATACTTTGCCTTCTAGTTCTTAAGAGGCTTCAGATGTATAAATGATGAAGCATGTTGTAGAAGGATCAATACTTGTAACTTCAGAACCTAAGTCTTCATAGTCTCAAATATTCATTCATCAGAATCTTGTCTTAAGAGTCTTCAGCACCTGGTCTTTAGAAATGATGTCTTTAGAAACTTTAGAGCTTGTTTAACAGAACCTCATCTTTAGAATCTTCAGAACTTGTTCAGCACATACGTGTCTTCAGAGTCTTCAGAACTTCTTTCAATAGAACCTATTCTTCAGAATCTTCATAACTTTATTGCAATAGAAATGATGTCTTTAGAAACTTCAAAACTTGTTCAACAGAACCTTGTCTTCAGAATCTTCAGAACTTTGGAGCAATAGAAATGATGTCTTTAGAAACTTCAGAACTTGTTTCACAGAACCTTGTCTTCAGAATTTTCAGAGCTTTAGAGAAATAGAAATGATGTCTTTAGAAACTTCAAAACTTATTCAACAAAACCTTGTCTTCAGAATCTTCAGAACGTTGGTGCAATAGAAATGATGTCTTTAAAAACTTCAGAACTTGTTCAACAGAACCTTGTCTTCAGAATCTTCAGAACTTTGGAGCAATAGAAATGCATCTCTTAGAAAGCTTTAAAGGCTTTACACACAAAGTCATGATCAGAAGCTCTAGTACTAACGTTCTTTAGAACCGTTGCACTAGGAGCATTCTTTAAACTAGGATTTAACAAGGAACACCATATGTTTTCTTCCATAATGTTTAGATTCGAATCTGATGACGTTACATGCCTTTCTATCAGAGTCAGATCCTGTTCAGTAAAAGCTACACACTAGATAGAAACCATAGAGAACCGAATTGTTCTCTAAGATAACATGTGTAGTTATCATCAAAACTTAAGGCCAAATGTAGAATCAATCTTGTTCTTACATAACATACTAGTCAACACATTTCCTTCAATCACTGATAATCCTAATCAGAGAGAGAAAGTGGTGTGGTTGAGATTCAA